>JBBPCS010066330.1:27096-44402 GCA_037974645.1 Hollardia meadi
AGCAGATAAGTCCAGCTTGATGAAAAGGGATGATGAAATGCGACCGAACCCAGATGAAAAGGGACGATAGTGTTATTGTGTGTGCACTGGCTAATTGAAGTTACCGCCAAGATTCCTTAAAGAACTAAGTCCTTCGCAGCAGCTCGAAGTGGGGATTGTCTGAGGAAATTAGGTTTTGGATACTCTCTATTTGTTTATCCCAGGTGACAAAAAGTATTCTTTTTGTTTAACATTGTTCTCCAACAGCGGCCATCCAGAGGCTCACACCTGAGCCCCTGAATACAACCATAGCGATACACTGTTGGCTGTTTACTCACCTTGTAATGAGGGGGTAGCATGTCTTGATCAGATCTTGTGTGCTGTAAAGCGATGCATCTTGGAGAGAACAGCAAAATTATAAAGGCCTTACTGATCCCCATGTGCCAGTGGCACATAACCCTGTGGATGTACACTGGGCCGTCACACAAATGTAAGTGCAGGAATGAGACTGAACTACATCTGTAACCATTAGCAGTCTGCATGTCCCACAGCTTTTCTGGTGCTTTGACCCTACTTTTTGTTTCTCTGGTGTTCTTTTATATAAATTTCACTTGCAGGTTATTTGGACTTGGACAGCTTTGCCTATATATCTGTATTTTATCATTACCAACACACAGTGTATAACTGAAGCTGTAGTGTATATATAGGATTTGATGTCCACAGCCATCTTTGCTGTGGTTAATCTGAGGAAATATTTAAAATGTGTAAAGCCAAGCAGTTACAATCCTTCGTAGTCCATCTTTTTGTGCTTGGACTCTGGATTAATTAACATTCTAAATAGGAGAGCAACAACTCTGCTGCAACAATACATTTAACCCAGCGCTCCCCTGTCTCAACACATTCAGCAGAGAAGGCATAAAGAGACGAAGCTTCCTGTATGAATTTAATTAAATGAGCTGACTAGTCTTTCCTTTGCGTTCTGCATCTATAATCACACACTGAGCTTCTCTCTTGGTCTGTTTCAAAACAACTTGCCACAGTCAGTCTGTTTGGCCTTATGCCGGGATTTAAGTGAGATCTACCCGAAGCTACAAGCAGAGTATCATGAATGATAATGGGAGGTTTGAATTCTCTCAAATTTAAGCAACTTGCTGATTCTGCGTTTGTTCCTCATCACTATTCAGCTCTTCAGCTACTTCCATTGCGATCTGAGAACGGAGGATACAAACTCACTGGATTTTAGAAAGTAGACACATAGCTTATAAATAGGCTGAGCTGGAGCTTACTGTCTCTGAACACGATAAAATATCAGCAATATGAACTTTGTGCATATGTTGAGAGGAGGACAGTCAATTGTTGTACAACAGCAGTGCGTGAGCAGGTTATTAGTAACTGGCTTCAGCAGAGAGTACACAATATACACCATAAACAAACACAATTTACAACTTTACCATTCTGACAAATCCAACTTCCACTGGTGAAATAACAGTTGAAATTGGTGTATGCTTCCACCTAGTGGTCAGAATGCCGCTACAGTATTGTGACGTCTACTGGCCTACTTGGGTTAAAGGAACAGTTCACCAAAAAAATAATGAAAATTCAGTCATTATCTACTCACCTCCATGAGATGCTAAGTCAGGTGAAGTTTCTTCATCCGCAAAAAAAATTTCTGGAGCATTTCAGCAGAACACAATCCAGCATTCTCCTAAACAACTGATGTAGGTGGGGACTTGTTTTAAACAGTAAAACAATAACCAATAAAACATAGCTGCATACAGCTCACCTTGTATAAGTCTTTGGAAGCCCTGAGATCCCAAATTGATTTTAAAAAGACATTATTTACATCCTTTTATAAGCTGAATTCTTCACTGTAGCTGCTGAGCTGAAAGCGCCACATTTTGGGGGTGGCTTTTTTACACTTTTAAAACAAATCCCCATCTTCTTCAGTTGTTTAGCAAAATGCTCCAGCGCTGTCTTGCTGTGACTCTCCAAAAATGCTTTGTAGATGAAGAAACTTCACCCAACCTGATGGGGGTGGGGTCGCGGCATGATGGGGGTGGGGAGATAATGACAAAATTTTCATTTTGGGGTGAACAATTCCTTTTAATTTTAATTACAATAAACTTGACAGACTGTCATGCAGCACAGATGGAACACAGACGTATCCTGTCCTTAACCAAAAATTATGTGGGCAACATGTTATATCTTGTTGTGTCATTTCTAGAAAATACAGGCAATGCTGTGTTACACTGTGTTCATATTAATACTGTATGTAACCATCTGAGGAATATTGTTGAATGTGACTTTAATATGAATGAGACTATATATACAGTTGCCAGTTGTCAAGTCTTTCAGTTGTTTTTCTTGGAGGGCTTCCTCTCAGCAGACCACTGTTACAGAATAAACTTTTACTTTGTAGGTCTTGCTGCCATAATTATACTTAAATGTTTTGGCATGAATTTGTGTTCATAGTACTGTGGCTGTAATGGCATACTGTATTTTTCTGCTATGCTCACAGCAGTTTATCTGGATTCTTAAAGAGATAATAAACCACAGACAAGTTGTCGGCTGTCTTTACTAGTCAGATTGTTGAGTGCATCTCCACAAACCAAGAGATCACAGCAGATGATGATGCAACTAATAGAAACTGGCATGTTAATCAAGGAATTATTTTAATTATTCAGTAATTCTAGCGGCAGTAACATTATTATTGGATGAGAAATATTTTCAGATTTTTGTGTCAAACATCAGAAAAGCAAATTATCCAGCAAATCCAATATATGGATTTAACCATTTATTCATGTGCAGTGATGGTTTGACTGGTCTCAAAGGCCTGCGTGAAATTTTATATTTTATCTTCCATTATTCACCTTGTTTGTTGAAAATATTTACATTTAAGCATTTTCAATGCCATTTTTTAAGAATTTAACCAAACTTCTGTCAAACTGAATTAAGTCAAATTGTTCAAATATGAGAATACACTGACAAATAACTAGTATAATAGTTTATTAACGGACGGTTCCCCTCGGCCATACTAAGTTGTCAATAAATTGCATCCAAATTTGATGCTACAAGATGCAACAAATCAAAAAGTTAACATTTGCAATTCAACGTTCCTACAACAGAAATAAAGATAATGTGAAAATCACACAAGCCGTCTTCCAACACCAACATTCAGAATAACTCGAGCAAGCATGAACTAAAAAGATACACTTTATTTAAAACGAGCAGGGGACATTATTGTACAAAAATACACAACTGTTACATGGATGCTTTGTGTCAAGAATTGTGCATCTTTCTCCTGCTGCTTACAGCACTGATGCTCCACTGCATGCAGCAGTAAGGTGGGACAACCGCTAAATTGCTCAGACATAATTTCACCAAGAAAAATAACAAGTCCAACAAGCATTGTCATTTGCCATAGGGAAGAATGTGGGATCTTAGATTTTTGAGTCTAGACAAAAATGACTGATCCATTCTCATAGATAGCAGAAGAATGCTCAACATGGGATGTCACTGAAACACAGAGTCGAATTCGTCTCCAACGTCATTCTTGAGCCTACTTGGACTTGGTGCCTCCTTTCCCTCCTTCATCGGACTTTTTCTGCTTCTGTTGCATTATCTCAGCATCCCTTGAGGAGAAAGGGGACAGGGAGCAGTTAAAGAAAGTGCATTTAAAGAGAGTAGACTTTGTTAGAGCAGCCAAGACACATTTTTTAAACCAAATTTGAGGCTGCAGCACTGGTGATCCAAGGAGCTCCAAACTGGGTAACAGAATCTTCAGAAACACAATTTGCTTTAATGCATAACTGCATGATCAGCCAGGAGTGAAGCAGTCCACAGGAGCCTAGATTTAAGTCATGACAAAACATACAGAAATACATTGCTCAAGTTTGTGTGCATCACATTTCTTTCAATCTCGTGCAGACTGCTGCATACCTCTGCTTCCTAGCGGCAGCAGAAAGCCCGTCGTCGCCTCTCTTCCCTTTACCCTGTTCATTGTTTTTTTTGGCATTTTTCTGGCGTGCTAGCTCACGTTGGTTTCCTCCTGTGTGTCAGATAAAAGAAAAATGTAACAACAAATGGCACTGGAATGAGCCACACGTCAGCTACACCCTTGAATTCATCCCTACATTAACAAATACTCAAAAACCAGTACAGCTCAGTGTTGACATGTATACATAAATGGTGTAAGATATGAAAGCAGCCGACGTGGCAGAGGGGCGCTCCAGAGCAGCTTCATGCCTTTAAAACAGCACAGAGGGCCGAACAGCGATGTCCGTGTGGCTAATTGTCGCACCAGTCTGGTCATTTAAATTACAGACAAACAATGAAGGTAGGTAGGAAATAAAAACACGTATAGTCGACTTTGACTTTCTGACGGCTACAAGCAGCAGCGTTGATACAAAAAAATATGCGTAACGTGTCTTACGTATAGCTTCACAGAAGGCCGAGGCTTGGACTACCAGCTGGACAACAAATCGGCCCACTGGCGTATCGAGGTTGACTGTACTCAATGTAAGCTACGTGGCACACAACACTGTAGAAGAAACCGTCTACGAGCTACATTTAAATACACAAAGACAACACAACAAAAGTGCGAGTGATTTATACACCAAGGCGACAACATAGGCATGAATTCCAGGAAGAAAACGATACGTCTAGTTCAGCAAATAGACGGAACCCGGGTGGCCGATGCTAACGAGCGGCCAAAGCAACAACCAACCACAAACTACATGCAGACGAATTAAGTACATGAATGTCTTACGGCCAAAATATATGTCGATACCCACTGGTCATTTTATTAATCGACGCTTCTTTCGCTCCAAATCAGCTCAGCCAAAGGGCCGTTGGTTCCCCTCTCGTCGTTCCAGTCGCTGTTTACGCTTTGGTTGCGCCTCTATGGCTGACAAATATGCGCGAGACTTCATTCCCCGGATTGCACTGCGCATGCGCTAGGGAGGCCAACGCCAATTTGAGATTGCAAAATGATGAATTCATTATTGATTAGCAATAACAAAACTCGGGTTGACATTAGGTCATTCAACCCGTTTAAAATTTGTAAAAGCAACAATACCTCATCAAGTGTAAAACCATTAAAACATGAAATGGGAAGCTGTAAAAATATATTATAAAGCCTATTATTACTTTAATTTGACCGAAATAGCTATTCTGAATTACTAGCCTGCATTTTGACTAATCCCTCGCAGAGACAGCTGAGCAACTATGAGGAAGGCCACGAGGTGTGGTTGGAAGCTTTATAAATAGGCTAGTTGTGGCCTGTGAAGTTGTAGCCTATATCTTCTGTTTTTCAAGCTATTGTGTGCAAGGTAAGCCTTTATATTCAGATATTGTATTTCTAATAAAAATATTAGTCTCTCTTTTTGCAGCCAGTGTAAAAATGTACTTAAAATGAATTTAATTTACATTCAGTTTGGTGCACTTTCTCTACCTTAGATGAGGTGTTTCTTCACTTACTGACATACATTTGGCAAATTTTACCTAGGCCTATACTTGTAATGTAGATTCAATAAAAATTAAATAAGACATCAATTTCAATTACAATTCAGCATATCTCCTTAAAATCTTACTACAAAAGAGCCAGCAGAGGGCAGACTATAGCTAAAGTAAATTTGGAAATGAAAACACAGTATAGGGAATCTACAGTATACATCATCTAAAAATTGCTGAATATCAGATCTGATAATCGGCCAGGCCAATTATCAGTTATTTTACTTGTACTTTTGATATTAAAGTAGGCTACATTGATTGCCACAAAATGACTTTGGATACTTAAGTACATCTAATATCAGATACTTTAAGACCTTTACTCAAGTACTATTCATGTGGGGTACTTCCACTTTAACCGAAGTAACATTTTCGTGCAATATCATTACAACACTTCATGTAACACGTAAGTTGATGATGAGCACATGTTCACTAGACAAAACTCGCACATACAAACTGCTGGGAATTAACTGGACAACAGAGTTATAATAACACAGCACAGTAGGCTGTGATGCCACTGCTTATAATGAATCATTGCCCTCAGTCAATAGTAATTGGAAGTTTTTTTTTCAGTTCCAACACAAGGTTTTCTTTGCAGTTTTGGTAGGGTAATTTTATTGACTGTCTGGCAGCTAAATAGGCTAAATGAATGAGTCATGTCTGCCGTAAACTGAACTTCTACCCAGAGACTTAAAATATGAATAGAAGAAAACAAGTCACTGTGTGTAACTCAACATGCATGTGCCTAGTTGGCACATCTGCTCTATTTCAAGGGAAACTTCAAATTGTCTGCAGCTACAAAAATAACATGACAAGTTTAAAGATAAGATATTTCTGAAAAAATGATTAGAATGACCAAAAATTATACTATGTTTTAAAGAAGGACTGTAAATTTGAGTTCACAGTTGGTGCGATAATATTAATAACAACACTGCATATTACAGCTGAATCTTAAATCTTAAAATGTGTTTGTCAAAAGTGAGCTTGTTGGAGGAGAATGAAAACAGGGCTGGGTTTCTTGCTGAAAGATGAACACTGTATTTAAAGGACATAATTACTGTTTGAATACAATGAGCCATCAAGCTACTGCTATGATTGTCTAGCCAACAGTCTATTTGGGTGAAAAATAAGGTCTTCTTTGAATGAAATGATATGCTGTAAATTTGTTCTGGTCTGCAGACCTCTGCATATTATTTCTTGAACGGTTCTGTTCTTGTCTGTGAACAGAAATGTTTATTTCTGCACTAACTTTCACTGTAGCCTAAAGTGCAGTTTATTATACACATTGGACCTGACAAAGAGCACGAAGCTCAAACGGCTATAAAAGTAAGGAATAGAGGCATGAAGGGTGTATATAATAATCATGAGACAAGTTCCCTAAATTTTATGAAGGACTATACCCAAACAAGACTAAAATGCATCTATATGTTGCTCTAAAGGGCAGTTACAGATTATCTTTCTCTTAATTTGGAGGAAATACTAACAACCTCACAATGACAATGCTTACATGCTAATGTTTAGTTAATGTTTTGCATGTATTGGACAAGTTGACATCTGACGATGGGGCCTGATGAAAAGTTAAAGGATCACTAACATTATTAGATTTCATCCTGAGGGGACCATGAATGTCTGAACTGAATCCACACCATATTGTTGACACATTTCACTTAAAATCAAAAAATGTGAACTTCCACTAGAGGACAATTTCACCAAAGTCATTTGGATTCATCCTCTGGGGATCATGAATGTCTGTACAACATTTCATGGCATTACAACAGTGGTATAAGTCCCTGTGTATATACCCAGACAAAAATATACAACCAATTCCAAAAAAGTTAGGATGCTGTGGAAAACAAAACAGACTGTGATAATTTGCTAATCCTTTTTGACATATACTCAATTGAAAACCATACAGAGACAATATATTGAATGTTTTACCTCATCAACCTTATTGATTTTTGTAAATATAGGCTTATTTTGAATTTGATGACAGCAACAGGTATCAAACAAGGTGGGGCAGGGGCAACAAAAGACTGGGAAAGTGGTGGAATGCTCCAAAAAAAACCCTGTTTGGAACATTCCACAGGTAAACAGGTTAATTGGTAACAGGTGATAGTATCATGACCGGGTATGAAAGGGGCATTCTCGGAAAGGCTCAGTCCTTCACAAGCAAGAATGGAAGGGTAATAACAAAGGGATGAACATGAACTTGGGAAGACTTCATAAAATGTGTTAACAGTAAAAGCAGTTTGTTTGCAAAAGATTGAATTCAGTTTTACATTTTACACAGCATCCCACTTTTTTTGGAGTCTGCGTTGTATATTGTATTATTCTATCTCTAGTTTCAGTCCCTCACAAGGGCGTTAGCTGCGTCCTAACTTCCTTGTAAGTTTTTGCACTCCCTCACATACCCACATAGATTGAGAAACTGCAGTTGTTGTTGTTTTTTCCTCAAAGATTTCAGAGGATCGAGTGAATGAAGAGCAAAGGTTTTTCCATGCCACTTATGTGCTGGAGCATGAACTTTAACAGCGTGTAGAACAGCATGTCGAACACTGTGGTCAGTTTATTGGGCTGGTGGCGACACAGGACAATCCAGGATGTCTGCCTCTGACTTGTTTTCCCAACAGCTGCTTTCAGTGACAGCATCCTGCTGAAAGCAAACTATTTTTGTCTCCCTGTGCAATTATCAGCACCTGGTAATTTTGACAATGTTGTCTGCTTCTGCTTTTACAAAGCTGCTGCTGCAGCTCAACAGCTCCTCGTGTTGCCAGTATCAAATGTGATCAAATAGAGATGAGGGGAGAAAATTTTGTTTTCCATTAATTTAATACTAAATATAACATTTTATGTTACACACAGGAGTCCTTATACTCTATATTACCTCTAGCAATTTTCCATACTGACTGCTTAGTGACAGACACCCTTTCACATGATCACATGCAAGTAAATTATTCAGTTTGGGCCTACAGCAAGTCTGAGTGCATATTCGACTGTTGAAGGTGCTGCTATTTGTTTTTTTTATTCCAGTCCAAAGTGGTGATATATGATTTGTGAAATTGTGGAGTTGTGAGAGGCATATGATGTGACATGTGGACAAGACAACCACCATTCATTTTTCCTCCCAACATTTGATCGCACCACAGTCATGCGGAGGTCTTCACTGCTCTGTTCGGAGCGGTCTTTGCTAATGCTCATCATGAAATGGTGGAAGCACTGATGTGTGGCGGTATAAGCTTGGTGTGACAAGCTGGACGTATGTTGCATTCCTCTCTGTCTCATTCTACCGCTGTCATCCATCACGCTGCCAGAGTCCTGCCTGCTGTCATGAATGATTGATGGGACTTGCTGATCCCATCTTCTGCATTGCCTTAATGTCCCTCGTGTCCCGATTGTTGGAGCTAATTTTGACATGAGCCCGTGAAATTATGTTGTTTGTGTTGTATTGCAAACTACTGTCGGCCCGCATGCATTTTACTTCTTGATTGAAAATCTCTATTTTTTTAACCTTTGGAGCTTTCGATGGTGGAGCTATAATATGGGACAAGTCCCACCCACCTTTTAAAAGTTATTAGTTAGTATTTAAGTAAAAGTATGGCAGTATAATCAGCAAAACGTTCTTAAAACATCAAAAGTCAAAGTACTCATTGTGCAGTAAAATGGTCCCCATCAGTCTTTATTATATAGATTAATATTTCCGTTGCATTCATGTGTATCTTGAATTGAACTGCTGCTGATGATTAGGACTGAGCAAATTTTCACCACTTTATATGCTGTTGGGTCATTTAATCCAGCAATCCTCAACCCAGAGCACCATCCAGGATACATCACATCAGGTTTCATAGGTCTTGTTTATGTTTGGTAATTTACAAAGCGAATTATTATTTCTAAATGCGCTGAAGAATTTGCATAAACAAAAACGGCGTTTTTCCACTGTTGGCTTGCTACATTCTCTTGGATGCATTGACACAAAGTGGATCCGTTTTAACACAAACTAGAGGCAACTCTGCACAAGTAAAAGCTCCAAAGCACATGTGGTGAGGAAATATGAGCAGAATACATTCATTTTGGATACATAATGGCAGACAATGATGCTAAGATGAGAGCACAGTGTGTTGAATGTGGTGAAACCCTGTCACATGCCAAGTTTATTTTCACCCTCTTTTCTCATATTCTGTTTTTTTCTCATTTATTTTGGAAAGGTGGTAAAATTGGATTTAAGTGCAGCTGATGCTGATGGACATGTCATATCATAAACTAAAGTATTGGGCAAATTCAAAATCTGACCTGATGATGGCGCTAGATAAAGATTTAAGGATCAACATCCTCAGGGGTACATGAATGTCTGGACCACTAGCATGGCTAAAAACAGATTGTTAACAGTAGGCTACCTGGTGGATATTTTTTCAACTTCCCAACAACAAAAGGAGCTTTTGTCACTATAAATCTTTAAGTGGTTAAATTTAAAAGAGTTTGTATGTTGCCAATCCAAAGCACTGTCCATGAGTTTATAGCCCACAGTATAACAAAAGCCTAGTATGGTTCTACCTTAAATCACAGGCCAGTTTATTGGTCTATGTGACAAAATAAAAAATCAATATGTGCACTCATATTACAACTTCATTCACTGCGAAGAGGTTTTCAAATGTTGTTGTACTGCTTCTTGAGACTAGATAAAATAAGAGTTATCATGGGTATCTTGGGTAGTTCCCATGGGTATCACTCTCTTTATTATGCAATGCAGTGTTTTGTGTCACCCGGGCCTTTGTCCTCCATGTCACTGAGCATAAAGCTTTTGACAATATAAACACAGTTTACATTGTGGAAAAGAACATTAAAATAGGTTAATGTATTACATTGTTGGGGGAAATAGGGTATGTTTGCACGTTGGCTTCATGAGGGAAACTGACCAGTTAGAGACAGGCTGGTGTATGGGTGCACTGCCTGAAGGGAAGGAGTTATCGATGAGTTAGAAGAATGTCTTTAACTTTCTCATATTTCAGTTTGATCATATGATGTGGCTTTAAGATGACTCTTCTTTTTTTCTTTTTCCAGCTGAGACATAATTTTTTTTTAAATCACTATTATTAAGATTAAAATAATAATTTGGCAGTAAAACACTGGTGAGTCAGAATCACAAAGAAGCTTTAGAGTCCACCTGTTTCTTGAAATGATTAAAAAGGGATGTGGAGGAGGGAGATTTGGCTGTTTTGAGGCGATGGAGCCAGACCAAATCACCTCCTTCCATTCTTCATCAGTATTTCCACTCCTGTCTTATGGAGAGGCCATTTCAGTAGACCCCTTGTTTCACCTTTTATCTAACTGTCTTGCTTGAGGGGAATTAGTCTACTTGATCAAAAGTTATTTGGGGACAAAAGAAGGCATGTCAGCGTCAAGGTAGTTTCTCCTGGAGTGCAGATGTTGCACCGCTTGACCCTGTGCTACGGAAAACACTAAGAACAATCCAGCAGGGGTGGAGATTAGACTGGGTTGAATTCCACTGATGGGACTATGGATGTAAATTTATGAGAACACACAGATATTTTTCTTGACTTAAGGATAGTCAAGTCAGGTGCATGAGAACAAAGGAAAGACATTAAACCAAAAAAGTCTCTAGGATTGACACTCGCTTCATTAGATTCATGCTATGCATTAATTATGTAATTTGTTGATAAAATATACATATTTTTTGTTTTAATGTGATTTACCCTGCAGCAGCTGGCAGAGAAGCACAAGGTATACGTTTTTTTACTCACACAGATCTTTTTGTGATTTGACATTTAACACAAATAATTTGAATTGAATTTGCCCTAATGTGCATGTCTGCTTGATACTGACTGACTGACTGAACTGCAACACAAGAATCATCAATATTTTGGGTGTCGCTGTGAGTGGGGACCTTACCCTTTTCCTCCTCTGTGAATCAGTGCTGTCTCCAACACAGTGCCTCTGATAGGAGCTGTCAAATACCAAGTGAACATTGTGAGATTAACAGGGAACTGCTGATTCATAAATGAATGAATAAATGAATTTTTTTTCGCATGTTAACTTGAGCTAAACATGACAACTCTCCTCTGATACAGCTTCACTGAATGTTCTTTCACATGGCATGGAACAATAGCAGTCATCCAAGGAGAAAATTATAGCTTTATTTTTCTATATTTAAACCAGAATCTGTCCTCTACTGTGTCTGTCTTGTGTTTGTATCCTGGTTTAAGTCATGTGTAAATTTGCCTTTAACAGCACAAAATGAAGGAATGCATTAAATCAACTGTAAACAGACCAGAAAAGTCCTCAACATTGCTACTTTGCAGTTTGATTCTGTACTCAATATAAAGCATTTGACTAAAAAGAACAAAGCCTGCAGCCATCCATCATGCTGTTTTATGGATTTTCATTCCCCACGTTGTCAGTACCCACTGAGCAAAATGGGCTTACGTCAGGACGGGTCTCATTACGATAATGAAATGAAATCATGACATTGTCCAGATGATGTTGGTTGCCAAGGTAACAGCCATTTCTGAGCAAATGCATGATGTCCAGAATATAGGGATGAGTAGATAACAGTGGATGCTGTGCTGGATCATTTCAAGTGCCTCTGTCAATGTTGACTGGTCCAGCGTCAAATTGATTTTGTAAATAAGATAATTGCAGCAGAACTACAGGGAACACAAATCTTGACACACACACACAAACATTCTCAGCTGTCAAAATGTGGATCATGTCCTCTGTTATTTTTTGCAAACATATTTGCTTGTTTTTTCTTTGTGCTTAAGATGTCTCTGTTTTCATCTCTTCATGCTCCTAATGTGGATGAGCTCACCACCGTCTCCTGACTCATCTTGGTTGGTTCTTCCAGCGACACACAATTTGACTGATGGCTCCACACTCTGCATGTAAAGTACAGAGAATGATTCCATTTCTGTGAAATCTAGAGGCGATGCAGTACAGACTCACTACAAATACTCTGGAAGCATGAGATGTTACCGATTCCACGAGCTCATCAGTGTGTCTCTCACAACGATTTTGTACGGCCAACACAGTATTCAGTACATACTGTACAACACATGCTGTGCTAAGTGTGTGCATAATAACCTGTAATGTCAAGCTTCATTTAAGGTAGAAACCATGGCAATCATTATTGACTGGCGTTATTAGCCATGCTAGCGGTGTGGCTCATTGGATGAAAATGTTACCCAGTCAGTGGCCACAGTACCTCAATAAACTTTGGATTCATTGCCAGGAACCATGACATTCATGGTTCCTAGATAACTGCGCACCAGTCAAGTTGTAGTTTATATCCATGTGTGTTCAGACTCATAATACAGTACATATGGTGACTGATAGAGAGCTTCGTCACATGGTGCCATGACAATCACTCAAAGCTCAATATCAGCAGAACCAATGAGCTTGTTGTGAACTGCAATACTTCAAATATGGATGTTGCTGCAAAGGAGCTCTAAATTCTAAAACAGGGATGCTTTACTCACATCAGCAGCACAGAATACGATCAAGGTGGGCACCCAAAAAAGTGTCACCAATTCAGTATCTCACCAAATGTGAAATATGGTCACAATCTCCCCTTTGGTTCCTAAATGATGATGTTGAATAATGGCCAGAAAATTGTAGTAGCAGAACATTATGATGTCATAGTGAAGTTGACCTTTGACCTTTTTGTATATAAAATCTCATCACTTCATCATTTTATCCTGTTTTTATCCTGAAATTTCTGATTAATTCTTAAGTTATGACAAAATATTTGTTAAATAGGTCACAGTGTCCTTGACCTTTGACCTATGCTTCCGGCCATGGCTATTGACTACGCGAAGGCATAAAAAGAGAGCTTGAGAGAGAAGTTCAAACGGCTTACTTTCGACCATTCACACAACTGGTTAATCGTTGGAGCTATACCATTGGTGTGCAAGATCCAAAAAAAATTGGGATGGATGGAGATTAATGTAAAGGAAATAATTCAGACAACAAGTTGAACATTTGTGCTGTTCTTCTATAGACAAAACAGAAATAAAAATATTCAGCACAAACTTGCCAGTGTTCCCAAAAGAGCGACACTAAAAGTAGCATCCCATATGTGGGAGTCTCCTCCATGGCAACTTGCCTTTACCAGGCCTCAATTAGCTCAGTGGTAGGACACATGGGAACCCCTTACCCATCTCGAGACAGGGCTCCTGAGGCCAGAGCAGAGAGGACTGAGTACAGCAGACAAATATCCATACTGCCTTTTCCCTGAGAGGACACATGGAGACAAATATTATGAAGGGAGGAATTAGACGCTCGCTCCTTAGTCTTGTTCCTGCTCCCCGGGCTCTTTAGATATAAAACCCTCTCTGGATTGTGATGAATACTTAACATATTCTCTGCTGTGTAGGAGTTCTTATTTCATGCCGTTTTTAACCATCATCATTTGAATCAAGGACCTGTACTGACATTTTGACCCACCCCACCCATATTTTAGGTGTCAACTATACACAATGACCATATTTTACACACCTCAGTTGTGTAAAATGTGGTCATTTAACTAACCACAAATCAATTTTAAATGAGCAAATTTCTATGAATTTAAAAGATTAATGAAATTTTAAAAAAAACAAAAAACTGCACAATGTTAGTGTAAGTTAACACATTATTGCATATTTTTATTTTATTTAACCTTTATTTATACAGGTGATGTCATTGAGACACTGGGTCTCATTTTCAAGAGAGAATTGATCAGGACAACAACAATACAACACAGAGTTACAGACAGACATGACAATCAATATAAAAGCAAGATGGTCATAAAAATGACAAGTGAAAAAGTAGAATACTAAAATAGCTACCAAGTACAAGAGCAGATACCAACAGACGCAATCTCTATGTTACTTAAAAGTACTTTAAAATCTCCCAGAGGAATCAAGCTAGACAGCTTCAGTTCCTGCTGTAGTTTGTTCCAGGTAGACGGGGCAGAGTATGAAAAAGCCTTTTTACCCAGTTCTGTATGGACAGAGGGGACAGAGAGAGTAATGAAGTCCTGAGATCGAAGGTTATGGCTGCACTGTCTCTGTGTGTAATAGTTTCTTGTAACTACTTTAAGATGGAATATCATTTTGCGTCTTGAGTTTAGCACTGCACATCAATTTGTTTGTACCCGTGTTCACACCATTTACACGTGGTACAGTGTTCCTTCAATTAATTACTTGTTACTGTTGTTGTTGCAGTGTAAAAGCATTCAAACTTCAAGGAAACCAAAAAAGGGAAAACCACAACATCTAAAATCCAAACATAAATTCTTTAATTCAGATGATTATGATGTTGCATATGTAAAGTAAAAATATAACTAAGTAAGTTTAATAAGTTTGAGCAATTGCAAATTTGATATACATCACTATATCATCCTTATCTCATATCTCATAATGAATACCACTGAATGTCTGGATTTCAATAGTTGGTTACACTAAAATTATACCAATTACCAACCAGTCCAATTCCATGTTATTTCTATAGCCCTTTGACAAAGCATTTGTCACAAAGACACTTTGCGGACATGCATACAATTTAGGGAAAAAGATGTTAAGGCTTTTGTTTAACTTTAGGGGTATTAGAACATTATCCCCATCAATAGCAAGGCAACAAGGCAACGTACACTTAATGTAGGCCTAATGGTCATAACTGAGCCGTTGTCTTGTAGCCTGCTGGCTATAGCTTGTCTTGTCCATTGTTTTTGCACATTCAATCTTTGTTTACTCTCAGTAGCGCCCCCAGAAATTTTTCACAGGGGTGGTCAGGTGGCACACCAAAACCAAAAGCCATAACTGAATTTACTGAATTTCAAAAATTCTATCATGATATTGCAGTATATAAACTAGTTGAAAACTATGTCAATATGAGAGTTAAGGAATGGCATACTGATACTTTGGTTTTTTATTGTATAGTTAATGTCACTGTAACACTTTTGGAATATGTAACCTGGGTTTAGTATCTAAAGTATCAATATCTGGAGTTCATCGGTTTTAGTTTTTCTCCTTTGAAAGTTCCTTTAAGGTTGTCAGTCAACTATGGGCCTCTCAAAGAAAAATAAAGGGCAAAAAATTCCTGTTCACAGAGAATTCCTGTTATCATGACATGTTATTAATTAACAAGCTCCTGCAATTGAAAAGTGCTCACTGTGTATAGTCGAAGAGACAGCATCTCTCACTGTCGGCATCTTCTCCGACCAGGCAGGGGAGGGGGGCATAGCGTGCACAATATTTTTTCCCAGGATAGCGAAGGCATGACTCGCCATACTCGTGGTGAGATGACTCATACCTTTGCCAACCTAGGAAAAAAAAAAGTTAAGCTTGCAGTGCACAACTGAATGATACGTATCAAAGGGGAGTACACAATGCAGACGGAAAAATTATGTAGACTCACTGTATTCTGGACATCACAGTATTCCAGACACTTGACCTTTTTCTCTACTTTCCAAAGCCAGTCACTGAGGAGAAATCAACATGACTTTCCAAAGTCCACCAATGATTGTTCAGAAAAGTACAGGGTGGAGGCTGTTCCGGCAGGACTTAACATGGTGGGAAGAGGCCCATCCACAAAGAGCCAATTTTAAAACAATATCTCCCACCAGAAATGTTGTCATGGTCTCATAGAATAGAAAGAGTTATTTTTTGCAAATATTTTGACTCTTTGAAGGGATACACACATTTATAGAGGCACTTCATCTGATGTGAATGTGAGCGGTGTCCGGATTACCAGATTATCCATGAATGTATCATTTAGAAGCTGTATACAGTGAGAGCACTCAGCCCTGCTTCCAATTTTGCCCAGTGGCCACTCGCGGTATTGCAGCTAAAAATTCCCCTGCGGCCCAAAAAGCCTTTTCCCATCATAAAAGAGACATCTGTCATGCTTACTGAGTTTTTTTAAAAACTTTTCTCCAAGACTATTGGCTCTAAAATGTGTCAATCAAACTTTGGTATGCTTTTAAGACCTGTCCCAAGAGACAGATAAGGCAATCAATCTCAAATTGCAGCACATTCATATCTTTACTGTGTTAAGTGTCGGTAAAATCGTGAGTCTACGTTATGCCATATACCTGCGTATACCCTGGACTATATCACTGTAAAATAACACAAGTCAACTCTATTGCAAGGAAATCTTATTGCTAACCAGCTCGCTTTAGGTAGCTCACTCACCAAGATAACCCACTAAGTTGGGAAGAAACTTCCAATGGAGTTCACCCTGGTGATAACTTCTTTCTCAACAGCCAGTACTGGAAGCTCCACTCATTTCACGTCTTAGAATTTTTTGGTTAGAAACGTCTCATTTCACTCTTCTCAAACCTCACTGAGCTTCTGTTTCATACAACTGCCTGATTTGTGTGTTCCCCCATGTGTGGGAGGGGATAAGAGGCTTAGCAGGCCAGAAAGTGCCTACCCATA
Organism: Hollardia meadi; assembly: GCA_037974645.1. Classification (NCBI taxonomy): domain Eukaryota; kingdom Metazoa; phylum Chordata; class Actinopteri; order Tetraodontiformes; family Triacanthodidae; genus Hollardia; species Hollardia meadi. Next base: position 44,013 of record JBBPCS010066330.1, read on the forward strand.
GCCTGCTTGTGAGGCGTTTATGGAACATCTGTAAATTGGAACTACAGAAAATAACCAAGGTTACTAATGATCTGGTCTACATAGACTTACAGCTACAGTCAACATTTTCAAAAGAATATGATGCATATGCATCTGCAACTCACGAAGGGGGGCCAATGAGGGCGGGCCAGTATGTATCATGGCGGCCGTGGCCCCCCCTTGGTCACCATTGTTTACTCTCACTGTTTGTCACTCTTTTTGGAGTGCAGCTCTGGCACGTATGCCCCGAATTGAATGACGTCTGTGAGTCATTGAGACGTCAAGAGCAGAACGGCAGCCGGGGGGGGGGGGGGGGGGGGGGGGGGGGGGGGGGGGGGGGGGGGGGGGGGGGGGGGGGGGGGGGGGGGGGGG
>JBBPCS010066350.1:0-17045 GCA_037974645.1 Hollardia meadi
GTAACAATCTGGATGGTCCTTTTCCTCTTTAGCCCGAAGGACACGACGTCCATGATTTCCAAAAACTATTTGAAATGAGGACTCGTCAGACCAAAGGACACTTTTCCACTTTACGGCAGTCCATCTCAAATGAGCTTGGGCCCAGAGAAGTCGGCAGCGTTTCTGGATGTTGTTGATATATGGCTTGTGCTTTGCATGGTAGATTCTTAACTTGCATTTGTAGATGCAGCTATGAACTGTTTACTGACAATGGTTTTCCAAAGTGTTTCCGAGCCCATGTAGTAATATCCTTCATAGAATCATGTCGGTTTTTAATACAGTGCCGCCTGAGGGATCAAAGGTCACAAGCATTCAATGTTGGTTTTCGTCCTTGCCCCTTACTAGAGATTTCTCCGGATTGTCTGAATCTTTTGATGATATTATTGGCTGTAGATGGGGAAATCCCCAAATTCCTTGCAATTGCTTGTTGCGAAACATTGTTCTTAAACTGTAGGACTATTTGCCCATGCAGTTTTTCACAAAGTGATGAACTTCTCCCCATCCTGGCTTGTAAAGGACTGAGCCTTTTGAGGATGCCACTTTCATACTGAATCATGATACTATCACCTGTTACCAATTAACCTATTTACCTGTGGAATGTTCCAATCAGGTGTTTTTGAGCATTCCACAACTTTCCCAGTCTTTTGTTGCCCCGGTCACAACTTGTTCAGAATTGTGACAAAATTCAGAATAAGCATATATTTACAAAAATCAATGAAGTTGATTAGATACTACATTAAATATATTGTTTTTGTACTGTATTCATTTGAATTAAATGTCAAAAAGGATTAGGAAATTATCACATTCGGTTTTATTAATGTTTTATAGAGCGTCCCAACTTTTTTGGAATTGTGGTTGTACAGCTTAATAATATCTGTTGTGTGACGCTTCAGTTGCACACCTTGCTTTCTGGCATTTTGCATTTTCTGAGAGGTACTGAGCTGTTTCCTCTTTCATGCTAGCTACTCTTGTTAGCGCTCCACATTTCACCTCTCCTCTTCACAGCAGGTTGCACAAAGTGTATTTCAAAGTATTTACAGTATATGATGTGTGAAGATATGTCTGTTGTGTATTGTAAGTGTTCAGTGTTTCTGGCTAGTTGCAGCTACAGTGCGAGCAGTGAAAGCCTACGTTTATTTGAACCAGTCACTTCACAACCAGTGTTATACTCTTATATGTATACAGTGTTATACTTCAGATGTCAGTGTGTAAAAATGAAATGATGTGAAATGCCATTCCTCCTGACATTTTGCAACATAATCTACGCTAACCTTTTTAATGTGGCGTATATGGTTATTTTACATATACACATTAAGTATTGTCGCACACCAGTCACCCTGGATTTTTATCCAAATTCAAATCATTACTTTACTTTGACCTGATGGACAGACGGGGCTCTTCAGGGCTTGTTTTAGAGATGGTTCTAGAGACAAACTGCCGCTTTGGGTGTTACATGATAATATTTTATCTTGCCAGATTTGACAGTGTTTTTATGCAAAGAGATGCATCATTCTTGCCTTGCTCAATGTGACATATTTCTACATTTACAGTCTGGGTAACAAGGTAAAAAAGGGAATTTTGGAAGCTCAATGTAGAGAAAAAATGCTATCAACTGAAAACCAAGTGAATCTTGACTTTGTGTCTGTTTGTCTGTATGTGTAAAGAATGAAGAGGTTGCCCTCCAGGCCATCTTCCTCTGGATCCAGCGATAAAAAGATCAAATTCTCCCAATCTGAAGTAAGAGACAATACTGGAAAGCGATTATTAAATGTGTGTCTTTCAGTGCATGGTTACATTTGCAAATGCATATCCTGTAATACAACCATCACCTGCAGTTGATGAATGCAGCTCTCCACAGGTGCAGACTCTGATCGAGCAGGAGGTTCGCAGTGCTTTAAAGAAGAATGAAACCAAGCTGCAGGGTTTAATAGAAACTATTCAACAGCTGGATCGTGAAGTCGACTATGAAAGCTCCATCCAAAAACTGGAGGTCGGTGGAAGTAGTGGTACATATATTGAACTCACTGAATGTGCTGTTGATCTCCAACAAAATGAAAAAAGTGCCCACACACTGTTGTCTTGTTCCCAGTTCTTTAATTCTGCAACGTTTTGACCACCAATGGTCTTCTTTCTTTGTTTGTGTACTTTTTTTGTTTTGTTTTGGATGTTTGTGTGTGCCTCTTGATGAATGCAACTGTTCTCATTTTATTTAATTTTTTTCATTAATGAGCTTTTATGGACTCCACACCTGGTAAATATTTTAAGCCCCTTTTCTGCTGTTTAACTTCATCTATTGTTATTGTTCTTCCGAAAACCGAAAGAACCAAACATGAGAGGTGTGTCTCAAAGCCAAAACTTTATACCTGATAAATCTTTACAAAATGATCCTCTCACCCTCAGGCTAGAATTAACATGGTGACCCAGAGAGCAGAAGCTGCTTTTGTCTACATGGCGAAGAAAAAGAAAAAGGTTTGATGCAGATACACATGAATGCACATAAATTGCGTATTGGCCTATATGCACATTCATATCAAATATATATACAAAACATGTTTGACTTTCAGAGCCCACTGCCATCTCTTTGTAATGTGGACATCATCAGGTATGTACAACCAGTTTCAGGAGTTTTACAGTGTATATATATTTAAATATTTATTACAATTCCTGACATTTAATCCTTGTAAACATTCCTTGTCTTAGGTCAGTTTTTATCAGTACCTTATTTTAAGAATGAAATGTCAGAATAATAGCAGAGAGAATTATTTATTTTAGTTTTCATTTCTTTCATCACATTCCCAGTGAGTCAGAAGTTTACATACACTTAGTATTTGGTAGCATTTCCTTTTTATCGTTTAACTTGGGTCAAACGTTTTGGGTAGCCTTCCACAAGCCTTTCACAATAAGTTGCTGGAGTTTGGGCCCGTTCCTCCTGACTGAACCTGTGTAACTCAGTCAGATTTGTAGGCCTCCTTGCTTGCCACAATTTTGGAAGTATATGCTTGGGGTCAGTGCTGTTGTTCTGAGACAGAAGGCGTCTCCTTCCCTTAGTGGTTTGATCAAAAATTTGTTTCAATGACTTTACCTTAAGTGTATGTAAACTTCCAACTCAGTGAAAGTCACGAAGGCCCTGATGTGAATTTGTACTTTGGATTTTATTTGTATTTAATCAGTTTTTGAGATGATGTTATGTCCAACTGTGTAGGTCAGACTCGGAGGATGAAGCCATGGAAACTATGCCACATAGTAAGAGCCCAGCGAACATGTGTGCACTAAAGAATATTTTGCTTTCCTACGTCGCATAAGTTTTTATTTTATGCAATTTTATTTTTCTGTAGACAAAAAGAGCATGGCGTGCATGGACAAGAGTGGAGAGCTCTTTCAGATGACGGTAAATATGTATTATTCATTCTGTTTTTCACTCGGTGTGATTTAAATACGAATGGCCTCAGAATAATGGGTTCAATTCAAATGAAAAATTCCCCCTTGTTTATTTAGCAAAAACAGTTTTCACATAGGTCGGTGTAAATTGTACTTGAGGCTTTTGTGGTCAAGAAGTCTACCTTGTGCTCTGAAGAAAGGATTGATGTTGAAATTTGCTGTTTGCTTATTAATTTAGAGTCAACTGAAAACATTAAATTTATTTGCTGGCTTATTGACTATTGACTGAAAATGAAATTATTTTGGTTTTATCAAATATTAGGTTTAGCACTACACACTACCAATCCCAGCTGTGGAGACATTGGTATAGTTGTCTCTTTGTAAGACATTGATATATATACATACTGTATGTGTTTTTTTTCCCAATTAATTATTATCTTTTTTTGTGCCTTTGTATGTATTTTATTCTATGTAATTGTGTTGTCTTCTATCTGGACCCTGAGTCTGAAATAAAAGTTTGTTTGATTGATTGATTGATTATAAACATTAAGGTTTAAATTGATTGGTTCTTTCTGTGAAGGAAACCACAAAAAAGGCACTAAAGAAGATGCACGCTGACAAAGAAAGTAAGATGGTTTTATATGTACAACATACATATGTGTTTGAATAGCTTAGAGTTTAAATATTATTACAATGTTTGTCTAATGGAGCTTCTGGTATCATCATTTCACCAGGCATTGAGAAAAACTGACAAGATAAGCTGTGATAATGACCCAAATTAAATAATATGAGTCAGTGAGTACATGAAGAAATTACATCTTTTTTTTCTCTTCGCTGTCCCTTCCTCTTTTACTTGTCATTGTACATAATCCGTGTTAAGCTTTGACGGCTGCCGTAGCAGATTTAAATGAGGAGCTGCCTCCTCCAATTCTTACTCCTTGTGGCACTCCTGAGTTTAAGGTAGGATGCTTCATTGTTTCATTTTCAAAACATACTGCGCATAAATATATTACGTGTAACTAATGACAAGCTATTCAAGCAAGCAGAAAAATATTGTAGTTTCCATAAAATCCTACGTCACCTATCTTTTTGAGCTTATTCTCATTGTTTGTTTATCTTGTGTCTTGCCTGTATTCGCTTGTGTTTCTTTTCCACATTTTCTCCTGATGTTTCATTCAGAGACTCGGCATAAAGGAAGAGCCTGGATATTCGCTGGGAAAAGAAAACAGTTTTGAGACGTTAGAGGAACAAAAGGCTGAGAAGGTGAAAAAAGAATGTTTCTCTTTTGGTGAGAGTAACAGTCCCAAACACAAAGACTCAGAGCAGGTAAAGTCACACTGTCACACTAACCCACAGTAGTAATTCACTTGACTGTTTGCGCATCGCAATAACCTCTACTGCCTCCCCCTTTTCTAACCCCAAGGACAAGCCCATATATCCTCCTCTTCCGTCCACCAACTTCCCCTCCATCCTCAGCATGGAGGCAGCCTCATATAACATCCCACAGAAACCGGAGGTACGTCTGGCTCTCATCAGGAACCCAGCTAGCCTTTCTGTGCTCTGGAACGTGGTGGAGAAAGACCCCTCTGCGCCTCCCATGGAGAGTTACAGGTGAGAAGCAGTGTGTTGCGTGGGCGGGTTTCAGCTCTGCTACACAGTGGATACAATCGTTTTTATTTAACATTGAAGGGACTGCTTCTTTCCAAGTTGTTTCAAAGGTTACTATACCGTGTTTGTCCCATTCCAATGGCTCCGAAATACAGCTGAGGAATGCATCATTCTTGTGGTCAAGTTTGAAAGACACAGCCAGTGTGTAGTTTGCAGTTGTCTGTATCCAGATGGTCACTAATTTTTGCTGCCTTAAGTTGATTCTCCTCAATAAATCAACAGTAACTGGACCAATAAAAAAAACGATATGATGAAAACATTAAAGTTATTGTTCAGCTTGTAGGCGACTACAATAAATATAAAGACTGAGGACTGCTCCTTTGTTCTGTATCTGAAACGCGCAGACTTTATGGAAAGACAATGACAAAGAAATTAAATAAATTCAATAAGAATCAAATTGGTAATGGGCCTGCTTGTCCTCCCAAGCTTATATTAGCTGTTTTGGTTGGGTATAATAAGTGTTTGGTCTTGGATCCAAATTTGAGAGTGGTTATTGGTGCATTTTTGAAGAATGTCTGTCCTTTGTTTAAGTAACATTTGTTATGTTTTGGCCATGCTGTGTGCCATTGTTGACACAATGTGTTTACCAACATGGTAGCTAGCTGTATGCAGTGTATGGTTTAGGGTCACTATGATTTATCTGATGATTATTTGTTTATTTTTTGGTCTATGGAAATGTAAAAATTAAATTAAAATGAGCTAATCAGAACTTTGCAGACATCTTTAATTGTCTTGTTTTCACTTTACCACTACATATGGCAGGGCTGCATCTAACGACTATTTTTATCAACTAATTTGTTGCAGCCCTTTTCAATGGCAGCAAATCCTGCTGTTAAAAAAAATGTAAACCTGAGAATGTGTAGCACTTTATTTCATTTCTTGCATGAAAAATGTCGGTTAATCCATTATTTCACTTTCAATGGACTTATTGATTGATCAACTAATTGTTTCAGCTGTAGCAGAGTTCCATGATTTTAGAAGGCGATATTATCAAAACTCCAAACGCTGTCGCCATGTGAGACTGAGACAACATCTGCCACATCTGAATTAGATGTATATGTTGCATCATGGCCCTGCTCCTGAGACAAGCCCCTGTCAACTTGGTTGATTTTAGGAGTGATGTCCTTTCACACATCTGTGTGACACTATACTGCTATACTGCATGTGTCAACACCAGATGGAAGCAGAGTTCAGCCACTCAGTGGTCTTCACTACAGCTTTGCTTGCCCTTTTTTTTTTACGCATTCTCTTACTCCTTCTCTATCCCTGTTGCAGTGTTTTCATGGCCATGGAAAAGGCCAAGGGAAGCGGCGTCTTCTCAAATTGGAGTACCCTTGGAGAGGTGCGGGCCATCCCTCTGCCTATATGTGTTATGATCAGCAAGTACAAGCCCGGGCGCAAGGTGTGTGTCGCTGTGGTGGGCAAAGACATGTTTGGCCGGTATGGACCCTACAGTGAAGTTGTGACTGCAAACATACCTGACTAGTTTGGATTAGGATATGCGCTCAAGCGTCAGACAACACAAGCAGCTACTATCAAGTGGGATTTTCCTATTTTTTTGTCATTGTTTTTTGAGGGCAATTTTACATGGACATGATTTTTTTTTTAATTAAGTAAAACAGAATGTAATGGCACCTAAACATAAATGGGAACTTAACTGCTACCACGGTGCAGTGATAGTAGAATGGAAAAGCAGCATATATAAACATGTTTATGGCACTTTTTTCTCTGTTTGAGTATTTATATTCTGTGTTTGTTCTGCTTCTAGTAAGGGCAACACAGTCAAGTGCCAGAAAAACTGATGTTTGACTGATACAGATGAGTGTTAGCGTCAACGTGAGGGGGTTGGATTTTTTAAGGAGCTAATAAAGTTGACAATATTTAAATGTATGTTCTGTATCATTTTTAAAAAAATGTCGTTTATAAAGTATTGTGATAATGAAATCCTTTCAGTCTGCCTTCGTTAAAGTTGATGAACCTGGCACATAAAACTACCTTATTGAACTGTATCTGTTAATTTTGTTATCGTTAAGACACTATTACTGTACTATATTTATTTACTATATTTTGCTATTATTTTCTTCATCTGTCCAATGCGACTGTCCAATAGCGTTACTGTAATTAATTTACAGTAACGCTAATTACTAGATAGCTGTTGGTGCTTATTACGAGTCAACAGAAGTAGAAAGCAGATCAGTTTTAACTCCACTTCCTGTGTTACTTTATGCTGTTAACAAGGTTCATTATTAGAAGGAAGTTCAGCTCAATTTATGTGAATTATCTGAACCGAACTCCATTCTAAAAACGGGTGTTTTATGCTAGGTATCAATTTTATGGTATCAATTTTTCACAGTTAAAACTTTAGTTACACCATCACCAAGACTATTTTCTGATTCACTTTGATCTACAGGCATAACCAGCACACATGTCACTTGGCACTCTTGGATTTTTTTTAACATTTTCCCTCTTTTGTAAATGATGCAAAACTTGAGTTTTTAGTTAGCTCGAGTGACTTACATTTGTTCTACCTGCATTACCCTTCGGAGTACATATGACATTATTTTTCTCCCCCAGGCTAGAATACATGTATACTGCATCATGTACAGATGGCACGATTTATAACCATTTAGTCTTTTAGATTGCTGCTTTTGTGTTGCTGGTCAGGCACAGTTTAATATTATGCTGTGTATGAAGGAGTGGGAGTGCAGCTGTAAAGGGAGTCATTAGACCCACACTGAACGCCTGCTCCCAGCATCAGCAATAGTCTGTGCGTATGTGTGCGTCTCCCCTCGACCAGCCGGACCCAGTGGGAAAGCACAGCAGAGTGATGGGCCTCCTAAGACCACTTAAAAACACACACCCACATTCACACTGACACGCATACTTGCACACTCAGTGGCCTAATTAGACCTGACAGCAGTGGAGCCAGAGCTTATGAAAAGGGCGAGGAGAAGGGGGGAAAAAGAGATGGTGCAGAGAAGCCACATAGAGAAAGCAGAGGTGGAGCAGAGAGGGTGATTAAGGAGCAAATGCGTTCTTTAAAGTTTTAAAGTGAAGTGTTGGCAGGATGGTGACCTGCTTCTTCAGTCCCTTCCCTCTTGTAAAATGGATGATGTGTAATATTACCCCTCTCATAAATTTGCGCTTGAAAACCCAAGGCTATTTGTCATTTTAATTTTGTGAACTTTTACATTTAAGTTTGTACCTTTTAAAGTCTTGCAATTTATGGTATATTTTTTTTAATACAGCCAATATCAACCATTCTCTATGAAAATTAATTATCTTCAATTTCTGCTATATAATTATTGCAAGTCTCAGACTGGTTTAAAGGAGGATCAAGAGAACGTACTCCACTCAGATAAACAAACACTAGAGTAGCATTTGTTAATTGACAGACAGGTGCACAGACCCAATACTGAAGCCCCCGAGGTACCAGTAAAATGATTATGTCGAGGATCAGTTTGAGTAACAGATCCCTGAACCTGAAGGCTTCTTGGACGGCAAAATACTGGACAATGGTTTAATTATTTATTATTAATTTTAATTATTGATTAATCTGCAGATTATTTTGACGATTAATTAAATTATCGTTTAGTCTATAAAATGTCACCACAATTTCCCTGCCACGGGTGGATGACTCGCAGCCAAAGATCACATCACTGCTAGCCTGGCCAAGACCATTACCCAGTTGGTGTGCTGAATGATTGCTGGGAATATGACGTGTATCAGTGTGGCAGAGGGCGAGAGATTCAAAGTTCTAGTTTGGGACCTTGAGCCCCGGTACATTATGCCACAGAGAGCTTTTGTGACTTTGAAAAACACTTTGAAGAGAGGGGCAAGCTAGCCGGGCAGATAAAGATTTCTCTGACTGTTGGGAAAAGCTCTCGCAAATGAAAGTTACAACAACTACCTGTCACTTCATCAGTACTGTCTGTCCGATGCAGTCCAGTGTGTTCCTCACCCAGAGCCTCTCCATCTGGCACACGTTACTCAACTTAAGCGAACGCCAATATAGAAGGAAAATGCCTCTTGTCATTCACATCATTTTGCATTTAAACTTAACTGAAACTAAAATCCCTAACATTGGCAATTGCAGACATCATTTCTTTCATTATTTTTTTTTAGCCTTTTTTATGAGAAAAGACAGCTGAAGATTTGACAGGAAAGGGGGTTGAGAGAGAGAGAGGGGACAACTTGCAGGAAAGGGTCGTGGTTCGGAATCAGACGCTGCTAAGGACTCAGCCTTTTGTCCATGGGACACATGCTCTGCCAGGCACCCCAGCAGACTGATTTACTTTATGTTTCTTAAATAAAGTTTCAGCCATCGCAGTCCTCTTTCCTCAGTCCTGCCATTGGTGAAGGGCTGCCTTTACTGACTGACACGCTCACACTGCAAATGAGACACACACACTTGTTATTCATAATCATGAAAAAAAACCAAAACCTTCCCAGTTCTCCTGAAAAAAGTATATTTTACGCCTCGGCTATTTCACATGGTCATTGTCAAATCTGGTGTGTGCTTTGCAGCCTGCTAACATTGCCTAATGCTACCTCCTCACGAATTGAACCAAACTTGACTGCAGCGTAACTTGTTTAATTGACGGCAGGTAATAATAATAAGTGCCACAGGATGTCTGTGCATTTGATTGGATTGCAATTTAAGCAGGTTTATCAAGTGAGTTTGTCTTATCAAATTTATGCACATATTCTTTGAACCTTTTGCAGGCCACTCAGAAACTGGTAGATAGAAGCTAAGCTACGAATTTTAAAGCTAGCTAGTATTTTTGCTTTTGCCCATTTTGGATTTGTTTGCCTTTGTTGGACATTTCTTGGTTTTGACCCTGGCCTGCTAAACTACCCGTGAGTTAACTTTTGTTTCATAAAACGCTGCACGAAACCTGCTCTGCCTGTGGCGTCTGCTTCCAGGTCCAACCCCCCGTTTCATAGTGTTTCTGGCACCAACCTAAAGTAAAGTCTCCTTTACTTACAATAGCTGAAAATTCACATATACAGTGCAAGCTATCTTGACAATGAAGTAGGAATTAGCATTGTTGATTTCAGCCACTTCAGGGGATTATTTTTAAAAAGATATAATGATGCTGTCATTTTAAGGGTAAGAGTGCTTTGCTTCAAAAAGGGAGAGCCTGATAAATGACTAATGGGGCTTGTGTGGAAGTGGAAATTGCTGCTGATTAGAGAATGTACAACATGTCTAAATTATCAGTTTGATTTCTGTAGGCTGTCATTGTGTAAAGTGACAGGATATGGATGTACCACTCTGGCCTCAGCTCTGAGGTCTGACCACTGTAGCCTCAGGGATTTGGACCTGAGCTTTAATCACCTGACAGATCAAGGAGTAAAAACGCTGACTGAAATACAGAGGGATTCATATTTGACAATATTTTTGATGTTTCCATCTCCTGTACCTCTATTTCCCATCAGTGTGGACCAAAATGAACAATGCTGGTTTGACTTAAGGTTACTGAGACAGTGCAAGAATATAAAAATTTGTAACGAAAGACTCGAGCTGTGATGTTGTAACATGTAAGCACATTGGAGTACCCAAATGCAAGTTTTGTAAAAAGTCTTAAAACATCTTTCAAAATTGGATATAAGGATATCATGTTAAGTGGAGGGCACTTATCTACATGGGAATTTGGTGCTGGTATTACTGTGCTATACTGTTGTTTTTTGTGTGTACTTTGCTGTTTTTGATAATCCTTGTCACAGTTGACAGCAGAGCCTTTCTCAGCTCCAAATGTTTTAAAGGGACAGCTCACCCCAAATTTAAAAGAAAAAAAAAATGCATATTTCCTTTCACCTGTAGTTCTATGTATCCATCTGGATTGTTTTAGTGAGAGTTGCTGAGTTTTGGAGGTATCGGTTGTAGAGATGTCTGCCTTCTCAACAGCAATTTAGCTATTTGATGCTATATAAAGGGGGTGAAACGTCAGGATTGACAGCTGAGCCCTGTCTGGGGCCGAATGATTGAGTCATTATTCTACAGCCATTACATTGTGGGGTTTGACCAAGATGTAATGTATGTCTAATTTGATGATACACAATTTTACTAAAACGATCAGAGATCAATAACCACACTCGGAGTACTGCAGTAATAGTTTCTTCTGTCTTGGTTGCAGATGCCTGTGATCTGACACTGAACCCGAACACAGCGGGCGTGAATTTCATTTTGAGAGAGGAGAACAAAAAGGCAACATATGTTATAGAGAAGCAGTCATATCCTGATAATCCAGAAAGATTTGACTGCCGTCAAGTAGTGAAGAGGGCTTGAGCGGTTGACATTACTGGGAGGTTGAGTGTGATTCGGCTGATGTTGGAGTGGCATACAAAAGTATAGACAGGATGGGAAACTGGTCCACTGAATTTACTCTGGGAGGAAATGACAAGTCTTGGTGTTGGTTTCATAACAGGAGCTTTCATAATAATAAATAAAAATAAATGCTGTAAAAAAAAAAAAAAAAGACAAACATTATAACCTCAATAACCAGACATACATTTTTGGATATTCCTGGATATTTTCAGATAACAGTGAAAAATGAGGTTGGACTTCTTCAGCTAAAAGCTGACCCCTCATTGCATGCAGCTATGGCATAGTAATATTTGCTCTCTACACTCAGAGATAAACACACGTTTAAATACGTTTGGCATGTTTGGAGAGGCAACCACCCGCTTGTACACCCACACTGAGTTTCACATTTTTTCTATGCAGAGAAAAAACACATTTTATCACACGCATACAGATGTACTGAATTTTTGGAATTCTATTTACAAGAGCATACCGGAGCTGCAAATGTATCACAAAGAAAATGTCGTTTACATTATCCAACAAATCCAATATCATGATTTTATATTTAACACAGATTCTTACCTAAATAGATATTTGAGGTTGTATTTTACAACACACAGAAAAGCTGTGTTTTTTTATTTATTTATTTTTTTACAATGTATAAGCTTTGCACTTTCACCAGGCAACAGAGAGGCATCAACCATAGACTGGTGATGTGTCACACTGTTTGATGGTCAAATGGACAAAGACAGCTTGATACAGCTTGATCCCACTTGGCCCTGCTACACTTCCCACTTTGTATCCCTGCCAATGCATTCTGATGGTTTAACACTAGAGGGGGATGCTTAACAGGATATGGCATACCAGGCCAGCTGGTGGTGCAGGAATGTTGCTTTTTGTGTTTATATGTTTATATAAATGACATTTCAAAGCGAATCCTCTGCATATTTGCACCTATATTGTAAGGAAACACATTCACTCACAATGTCCTACTTCCATTCTGCCATGAAATTTCAGGGTTGTTTGTGAAAGCAGCGTTTCTGCAGCTTTATGTACAGGAGATGCTTTTTCTAAAAGAATGCAGCTTAATTGAATACGCCTACATTAAAATAGTTTGAATATAAAAATTGTATAAATTATCAGAACATTTTCCTACTCCATATATAACAATATCTTGAGGACACTTCATGCACACATAATCATGTTAATTTCCCTTATTTTATTATGCTAAATCGTGTACAATGCATCCCATGAATAAACGAACTTTAGCCTGATCGCCTAAAGTAAAGCGTTGTTGCCCGTCTGGATGTCATCAGAAGATCCTGACCTTTGTCTTAAAACAAAGGCATGCAAGAGGGAGCCTCGACCAGAGGGGGAGGACCGAGCCAAGATAAAGTCTAAAGTGAGAAAACAGTTTCCCATCAGTGTGCATAACTAACCTTTGTCTGGTGTACCATGCTCTGAGCACTGAAAGCGTGACAATTCTGTGAGAGATTTTTGTTTCATTCCCTGGTGTCAGAGTGGGATTATAAATGACATGCACACACACACACACACACGCACACACACTGTAGAAACACAGAAGACGGAGCTCGAGCATCCTGTAAGAATGAAATACAGCCAAATCCTTCATGCATGAGTCACCCTCTGTTTGAAATGTATTTATGCATATTATTTATTCATGTTCTTTGATTTACCCATATGTTGTAAAGGTCAGGGCATATCAACAGTTTTAGAAGTTTTAAAAAAGTTAGAGGATCACCAAAGTCATTAAGATATACGGGGGCACGTATGTCTCAATCATAGCCTGAGCAACCGTAACGCAGCAGGCCTATCAAGCTGTGAATTATCCACATGCCAAAGCATTTTCCATGAGGCTGTAACCAAAAACACAAGACAAAAGTGTAAGATGCATTTCAATGTGTCCGTAAACTGCAAACATTAGCCTGCCATGCTAACTAACATACCTATAGTAGCAACCAAGTGTTACTTCCAAAGCCAAGGAGCATGTCATTCACCAATTTACATTCACCGAGTTACATTGAAAAGAAAAACACAGTTCACGATTAGCACAGCCACTATAGTGGCCTTTCCCCACTGCATGGGAAGCTAATGTTAGATAGTGATTAGCTCATGAAATCTCCCTGAAGTTGTCATTTCAGTTTCATTGTTTCAATTGTTTGTACAATTTCAGTTGTCTCGGGTTTTGTCTTCATAAAGGCAGGCAGAGGGAAGAGGGCCTGTTGCGCCTCTTGGTTTCTCTGTGTTTGCTAATTTGCCATTACTGATGACACAAACAGGTGTTGCTATTAAGCTGTATTGATGTTTATTTTGTCAGACGACTTTGTAATCATAACACTGATTTGATCGGCATCTCAGCACAGCAGAGTGTTTGATTCAAGGTAACATTAAGCTAGCATTTATGAACCCCATGAAATTGATGCTTCTTAGACAGTAAAAATATGTAAATGAGAACAACTTAATGATGAGTTCAGTTGTAATAAAACGCAGGTGACCACAGTAAGTAGGACAGGTGTGAACAGAGGTGCAATGAGCTGAACCCAGCAGTATAACAGGCGTGTCTGTCGCTCGCTAGATGTTGGCTATGATGCACAATTTAGATTTCATGCTGACCGAGATAGGTGCATGGAGGAAGAATAGATTTTCTAACGTTTAAAACATTATTTGGAAATACACTTACGCATTTTCTTTCATACAGTTAGATAAGAAGCATGATAGAACTGTTATGAGAGACGTGAAAATGACAGTATATGCGCTTGGCAAGCTGTACTCCATTTTTTCGTAAACAAGCAACCGCCACAGGTTTCTGTTGATACAGAAAGCACTGGCGATGAAGCCCAAGGAAATTGTGTAGCCCAATGAGACATGATAAGCGTGCAAAATGCGATGTCTCCATGCTGGTAAATCACAGTACGTTGCTGTCACACACTGCCTGAAGGAGATGTAAGATGAAGGAGAGAAGTGCTCAGTGGAGGTAAGAATGTTGTATCAGCACATGACTACATAGCGATTCACCACCTGCCTTAAACTTGAGGTTGTACACAAGAAGGTACAGTCCACAGCTGTTGACAACAGAAATGTCTCATCTCCCATAACCCCCCATTAGATGCTTCAAGAAGAATGCATGGACAGCCCCCTAAACTTTCTCCCACTGCTGTAGCTGGCAATGATGCTGCCACTGAATGTGCAACATCAGAAAGAAACTTTTCTCCGCTATGAGCAGGATTAGACACTGGCTGAGATCTACAATGGCCCAGGAGAGATTCTCTGATCTGGCTCTGCTGCACACGGAGGGCAATCTGACTTCAAAGCTGTCACTTCAGGAGATAGTAGATATCGAATACAGCCGGAAAAAGCCTTTTGTTGCACCAGGTATGCCATTCATTTTTGTTTAATTCTCAGGCAGTAATGTTCAGGTAAATGCATGCTTCGGTGCTCAAATTTATTTACAGTAAGTGTGGCAATATTTGGATAATTGTGCAACGTGCAATCTTGTTTCTCCGTGTGGTCCTGTCTTTGCCTCTGTAATGCCTACAATGCGTAATTTGTGCCTCCGTATTCATAATGGCAGGTACCATTTGGAGGAGCAGTCCCTTCAGCGGTTGTATCACGTCGTGTGAAATGTGTCCTCTCGTTGTAGCATGTATCAATGTGAGCTTTTTCCCCCATTTTTAGATTGCATGGACTGAAGTTTGGAAAACAACAGGGAAAGGCCCTTGGAGGATGCTTTTTATTCACATTTGTTGGATAGTCTGTACTTTACACAGACATGGTCTTAGTGGCTACCTAGCCTACTTTAGACTGTAGCCTTAAATTTATCTCTTTTGAGTTAACGCACTTCTGAAGTAGACCTGATGATGGAAAGATAAATGCTTTGCAAAGCCTCTAAACCGGTGACATGGAAAAAATGAAATTGTGCCCAGATGCTATGACCTTCTATTTCAGTTGTAGAACTGGTGATGGCTACAGGCCTGACGTGATTTATGCTGATGCCCTTAATTTCTCATTTGATATTGAACTTGACAATGACATTAAAACTGTACTTCTAGATCCGACATTCTTGAGAAGCTAGAAGGAAATATAGAAATAGAGGAAATATTCAGGTAGGCGTAAAAAAAAGAAGGAAGTTCACTTTATTGAACAATTTACACTCTGGAATAATATTGACCATGTTGTGTCCTCTTATTTAGAAAATAAGAAACAAGATAACTTTTTTTCAGCCTGAAAGTCAAGTCCTTGCATCAGGACAGCCAGCTCCTACTTCTATTAGCTGGCAGCCATAGTTTCAACCTGAAGTAGGCTAACCACAGCATTTATATGCTGCCACCTAGTGGAGATTCCAACACACTACAGACCCTTCTGTGTTTTAACATACTGTACAAGCTAGAAGTATTGCATTTGATGCCTTGGGGTAGGTCTATCAACACTCTTGCAATCTTACGCTAGTAATTCAGAGCTGTATCTGCACTGTTGAGTTTTTCAGTTTGTACAAGTTTGTTTTCTGTGGTATTTCTCGTAATATTCCAACACTAATTGGAGGGATATGAAAATACACCTGCTGCTGTCCTGATTATTAATTTTCATGTAAACAAAGCCTCTATTTTACACATTTGCTGGGCCCACAGTTATAAACCATTTAATAAATGTTTTTATGGAACATATAAATGCTACGTGCTGCCAATATAACGTTTCATGAGTGAATTTAAAGGTGCCAATATGATGGCAAATTTAGTTAAAATAAGAGGCTAGCTGCTTTTCCCCTGTTTTCAGTCTTTGTACTAAAAAAAAAATAACCGTCTCGTCTAGTTGGACAAATAAGCAAATTTCCCAAAATGTTAGGCAATTTGTTTCAGTGTGAAGATACATTTTTAAGAAAACAACCTGAAAACTAAAAGTTGTGGAAACATTTTATTTTTCACACTTAGTTTTCACATATCCTTCTTCTCTTTCTTTATCTGGGGTTGAAAAAAGTCTCACCTAATTCTGTGTGTGTGTGCGTGAATCCCCAATGTGAATTTAGTGTGTAGTTAAACATGGTTTCAGGAAACAAAAGCCTTTGGGTCCTGGGTGCCAGCTAGTGCAGGATAAATCTAGTACATTAAAAAAGTGAGATTGCAGCGCTCACCAGGATTCGACTGCTATTTTATTTAACAGTTTACATAAAAAATAACAAGGAGTGAATAACCCGTTTTGCATGATGCTTCATCAGATCCGGTCTGTGCTTGATTGCCAAGGTGTTTCCTTAAATAATCAGGTGCTAATTAGCAAATTCACATTTCCCAATACAAGTAGGCTACACGTAGAATGAGAATAAACAATGGGAAATAGCAACCACAATTTCACTGTGCAAAAACGTAACAATTTTTGTAAGATAATGAAATACAAAAAAGTTAAGATTATGACAATCTTATCTAATCTAATCTGGTTTCAGAGGGGTTTAATGGCCAAAGGAGCTTCCAGCAACTGAATTAGTAGCATAAGAATCCTTTATGTGTTTTAAAATTGCTGTTAATTCTGTTATCTCTCTCTCTCTCCGATGCAGTCCCCAGCCATCTCACACACACACACGCACGCACGCACACACACACACACACACACACACACACACACACACACACACACACACACACAC
>JBBPCS010066360.1:0-17040 GCA_037974645.1 Hollardia meadi
TGTGTGTGTGTGTGTGTGTGTGTGTGTGTGTGTGTGTGTGTGTGTGTGTGTGTGTGTGTGTGTGTGTGTGTACCTGTTTGCATGTTTGTGTGATGGGCAGTGATATGTATCTCTAATATAATATAATATAATATAATATAATATAATATAATATGTATTTTCAGTTAAATGCTAAAATACTGTGCTGATTTTGGCCATAATAGCATTTAAATCTAAGATAGAGGATCTTCAGATCTGATTGTATTCACACACTCAAAACAAAACAAAACAATGAGGACTGATCACTCAACTCAATTTCACCAGTTGCTCACAAAACAAAACACAGTGCCAAAGTGACAGTTCCACAGATTATAAGAAGATAATCCGATAAAGTGCGCACAGACACTTACTTTGCCTCCACGACAGCCTGTGTATCCCGGACAATGCTGAAAACGTCAGACGCTCTCGGTTAATGGCTTATTTCCATGGATGTTGACATAATGTCGCTTTCATTCAAGTCTTTAAAGTTACTGTCAGCGGCCGTGTGACACCAGTGGCACACATCAGCCTACTTTACACCCGAAGAGCGAGGACAGCTTTTAAGGCGACAGATAAAAAAAAAAATGTTTTCACGAATCATAGGATAGTTTCTCCTTGGACAGACGCACCGTCAGTGTTCATAGAAGAGTTAAAAACTGTAATCCGCCCGGCACGGTGTGGGTGGAGCTGTGGGGCACGCTGCAAAAAAATACTCCTTGTGAGCAGTTTGTACACCAACCACAGAGCTACAGTGGTGTGTTTGAATGGGAACCTTTTGCAGTGTGCCTGATTACTGTCAGAGGTAAATTGACCTGAGCCTCAGTGCTGCAGAGTTACTGCTGCACGAGCAAATGTTGGGGCAGGTTTCTGGAGTTTTCCTGTAAGAGTCGTATTATTCCAGCACTTAGTATCACTTTCTTATATGGTAACCTAAAGGCTTGACTTGAAATTCATGGCTTTATTAGTGGCTAATAAAAAAGAAAAATCTATTTGACTCACATTTGACATTATTGGGCTTCAAAGGGGATCTGGACTAATACCCATTTATTAACAACTTATGAAGCATTTATTAATGTATAGCCAACATTGATAACCACGTTGTTACCAAATAGAAAGGATAGACTAACCAAAGGGATTTTTTTTATAACCCATTATTTTCTTATTAATGACTTATAACTAATCTGAGCATTATTAAATAATCAATAATTCATTTAAGATTCATGAAATATCTACAAAAGGCACAATTTTTTAATCTTAAATCAATTCATTTTGTTTGTAAAGTGACTGAATTCAAGTTTAATTGATTTTGAATAATTACACTGCAAAAAACATCCAACAGTCCATTTTGACCAGTTGATGGCTCACTTTCAATCAATGATAATATTCTGAAATAAAGTGAAGAATTCACTTTAGTAAAGTTACAGACTTCTTTTCAACATGGCTTCATTTGCTTCAGGAACTTTATAGAAACAAGACAGGGCTTCGTGTCTATATCAATGAGGTAATTACGTGAATCAAACAGTATGGACGTGTGGAACGATCTCACTATATTATTTTTTTTAATTTTCAGAAGATATGAAGACTCACTTCTTAACAAAATGCATGGTCAATGCTAACAGTGTGAGGAATCATTCCTGCAAACATACGCAGCATCCAGTCATTTTCGCTCATTTCTGCAGGTGTAAATCTCACCCCATAAATTTGGCATTACGAATATTAGAACTATGGAAGTATAAGATGGCTGAAACAGAGGAGATATATGTAAAGAGGAGGGAGAGAGAAAAGACGTCACATATGAAAAGTTTTTTGAAGGTTTGTACATGTTCGTGTTTTGAAGACACTGACGGATATGAGGTCAAAATTGTCTCGTGCTGGAGTTGAGAGATGTTTTTAGAGGGTTAAGTCAAGTATGCGGCTGGTTTCAACTGTGAGGGGAGATGTCAGGAGGGAGAGATCAAAGGAGGATAAGACAGAAATCATTTAATTAAACTTCTCTGTGGGGGGGTCTGAAGTTGCTAAGGAGGCTTGGCATAGGCCCCATTGTGTCCTAGCAGAACTACAACAGAGGAGGCGAGGACGTTTGCATATGGATGAGTATCATTTTGCTCAAATGTTGGCTTTAAGTATTTTAATTACATCTAAAAAAAAATTCCATCTAATTTTATTACATAATTTCATTATAAATGGTCCCATTTAATGCAATGTTTTTTCTAGCATGTTGAGACAATATGAATAAATTAAATAACTTAAGTGTTTTTCTTACAGGAGACAGAATAACTAATTTAAAATGCATTACTTTTATGTAAAATACTTCAATAATAAACATATTATAAAGAAGTTCCTTTTAACTGCATTTATAATAATTGAAAACACATATTGCTTGTTTGTATAATCAGACAAACTTAATTCATTTGTTTACATTGACTCAACATGATGGCAAAACTTTGCATTAAATGTGACTCTTTACATTGAACTAGTGTAATAAAAGTTAGACGGAAATTTCATTTAAAATTAAAAATACTTAAATTATTTTTTGGAGTGCAGTTTCCGTGGAGCAGATATGAGCTTGAATGCTAAAAGACCAGATGACATCTACGCAGCATTATTTATTTTCATGGATCACTCTTCTTCTCCTGCCACTCTGATTTGTCCAACTCATACTCTCTGACAAAACTGCATTTCATTTGTTTTCCCCAGCCTGTTTGTCTCCTCGTACAAAGTTGAATTTGACATGCCTGGCAAAGTCTTCTCATCTCCAAGAAGCTACAAGGACAAACATCCTTACATTTCATATTACATCTCTGATATATCGAGAGAATCTATCATTGAATAATTAGAACAGGGTTTGGACATGGCAGTGCTCTACTCTTCTCTTCAGTTGTACATCACTGCAAGACCCAGTAGACCGTCATTACCAACACCGGGCTCCTGAGGTAGAGCAGATGAGTAACGTCTTGGAGGAGATCTATTCCAGGCCCAGCACTCAGAGATTAACCCTTGGCTTTGAATAATTACGTCAGATCCCTTTAATCCCAAACAATTTAGCGGTGGCAGTGATTGTCTCTCAACTAGAAGTTCTCTCACAGATGAAATGCATGGTGGACCTGAGATGGTGTTGGGGGTGGAAAAGACAAATGTAGAGGAGTGGGAAATGTGCAAAGATGTCAGGGGAGGCAGTTAAGTAAAAACCTTACAATAGGTCATTCAAAATTTGAATTACATGTTTAAATTTGTACTTGTAATTCAACTCATCACAGTGTAACTATAGAATTTCACTCCTCTAATGTGTAACGATATATATAATAGAGGCATCAGTGGTTGTGATAGTACCTGTAACCTTGCAGTAACACCAATAACAGTAAACAGAGAGCGCTGCCTCCTATTTTTAGCTCTTTGTCAGCCTCTAGTGGTCACCGGAAATACTCCCACTGCTCAGCTGTAAGTCACTATTTCAGCCAGCAGAGGGCAGCTGTGACCACTTTACTGTTCTGGTCACATGTGTCCCTTTGACAGCGAGAAAAGCAACACAATCTGTTCATCTGGGTCTTGTAGTTCCTTTGTGTGAAGCACTGCTCAGACGCACAAGGCGCAGAGAAACTGGAGCAGGAGACTGCTTCACCAAAAACAAAGATTTTATTCAGAGTGAATTAAAATGAAGGTCCACTTTAAAATTAAAAATTTAAAAATTTAAATACACAGAAAAAAGCCTAATATGTAGGGGAGACCAGGGGTTCACATTTTCCTTCATAACTGACAGACTACTTAAAATGCACTAGTCATCTTTTGATATCAGAAAAAAACATATATGTGCATTAAATAATAATAATAATACAATGTATATATTTTCTCTATTAAGGAAAACACCATAATATAAAATTTAATGCAAGAAGTCAGTCTTTCAATTGCCCCCTTGTTGGGGGTGGTGGTCTCTGCTGAGCAAGTGAGACTGGATATTTTCCAGCTGTGTTTGTGAGTTTTCTATATATTTGACAAATACAGTATATGTCAGAAAGACACAACAAAGCTGATTCATAATTCTTTGTTTGTGTAATAAAATTTTCTGCACATATTTATGAATCTTTTTTTTCCATCAGACTCAAAGAGCATAACAACAGCTGAATAGATCCAGAGAACAGGGACAGTGTTACTCCGGACATGCAGCCGCTCCTTCTGTAACTTCCTGTTGCCTGATCCACCTCCAAACACAATGTCTCCCACGCAGGGGGAGGACACACATAACACCAAGAGGAAGAGAGGGAAGCATTCATGGGAAAGAATGCAACCAGAGCCTTGGGGTTGACATATTCCCTGTACATGTCAGATTTATACACACTGAGCTGACTGTACTGATATTTAATGGATAAATTAAATTAAGTTTCTCTAATGCTGAATATATCTGCAAAACATACAAAACGAGGAAGCTTGTCTTTGGTGCTCCCTGTTGTTGTGAATATTTTAAGACAAACTCATGAAGGCATACCAGGAAGGATCAGGCAGAAACCAATCAGCCATCTTCGCAGGCTTAAATTGACTACGGTTTTCATTGTATCGCATGCTATGTTGCAGTCAAGTTCACCGCATTTGTGTCAGTAGGTGCTTAGTCTGGTTAAACCACTTGTCTGACACCATCAGCTGTTTGTTAAAACACCTATGTATCAGACATGTAGTAGCTCGAGGCTATGTTATTGTTGATGGACTGGTATGGTTTCAAAGAAGTGTCTCCTGGATGGGACTGTGCAGCGAAAATAATGTGACCTGATTTCCCTACCAGAGGTCTCTTGTTTAAAGGGCCACTCCACCAATTTTACTCATTCATGTTAATTTACTCATCAGGGTATTAGTCAGTCTATGAAAACAGCTGTGGCTCTGCAAAAGCTTTCTAAAGTCAGAGAAAATCCTCCCAATGACATCATCAGGGTTATTCTAAAAACAAGACAAAATCAGGGTTAGTTTAGGTCATTTACTTGAGTTAGGACTGAGACTTGCATTATAAATGGTGGACAGGAACTTTAAATTAAAAGATAAGAACATAAAACAGTCAGGGAAGGTGTGATGAAACACTTTTGAGCTGCATTATGGGAGTTATAGGAGAGACTGTTTTGAAGCTTGACTTGTACTTGAGGCTAAAAGTTACTTTATTACTTTTGATTTTGAACTTTCTTCTATAAACATGTCTCTTGGAAGTCCCCTAACTTATTGAGGTAGTCGCAAATTTGATTTTGATATTATTTCAGAATGATTTGAGTTGTGTAATCACTAGAAAATATTTGATTAATGAATATTTTACTTCTTTGTTACTGATCATTGGATGTACAGTATGTCCTCCTCTAAACAGTTTTATAGGTCTTTCGTGGGAAACAGTGTATATGTATAGCTCAAAGGAAATTCTGTATTGTATTTTTTGTTTAACTAAAAAATGTCCTGGCGTTAATAAACACTCTGACAACTGTTTCTACATCAACACACCACCATGGTGTGGCTCTCATATCATAAAAAAGACAACATTTGAAATGATGAGTAATACCACCTATACTTTGTGAATCAATAATAAAACTCTCTAGCTTATTTTATTATAGACCTTTTTCACTGAAGCCATATTGAAAAGAAATCCCAGGTAAACACAGGTGTAATTAATAAAATGTATTAAGGTTCTGTTCCATTTAGTGTGGCAGAGCCTCTCCAGTAAGTCAACATGCACAAGAGAAGCACCTTTTGACCTGAATGGAACAGAACCTTGATTAGTATCATAGGGATAAAAATTAAGGTTCTAATCACAGGGAACACCTGTGTTTACCATATTTTTTCTTGCCAAAATGGCTGCTGTGAAAAAGGTCTATTGGAGTAAGAAGTAAAGAGGGGTAACTTTATTATGGGCCACTGGGTGATACCTGTCTCCAGTGCTCCAGCTGGGCTATAATTCAGGCTTTAGGACCTTGAGGGGAAGGGTTCTTCTCCCACTGTCCCTGGATACCATGGGCGGGACCAGCCTAGAAGTAAGATTCCAGTGCAGAGATTTTCATGCTCTGACAACCAGGCATGATAATTCCTGCAAGTGTCTCAAACAACCCTGTTGCCAACCAATAAATACATTAACTTTACATTCAGCAGCTCTGGGGGATATATATTTACAAGCAGCTTGAGGACAACCAGCTGAAGTATTGAAAGAGCCTAATAAGGTAAGATAAAAGTACTGGGAGTAAGGGGGGATGGGAGAGCATCCAGTGCAGTGTTCATCTGGTGGGAAATGCCCAGGCATGTGAGAACGGGCCACAGATTCAGTTATGTGATAGCCAGTTAAAGATTAATTTGTAAGTGCTGTGCGGTTCATCCATGTTGTTGGATGTTTAAAAAAGTAAAACAAAGTAGTCGAAAATGTAAAAGTATGTTTCACATAATTAGAGTTCAGACATTGAGGGAGTTGGCTGCAACTTTTGACCTGATTTCATCTTGGGGCATCTCTCCTTTTATCTACATGTTACACTGCCAATTACACAACATTTCCCAAAACACATCAATTTTCATCAATGATATATATACATACACTGTTTTTCTGTGCATTGAAGCTGCACAAGAAAGCAACTTTTCTCGTCCTTATTCAAACTAGGCAAAATCTGGTTAAATGAACTATTTGGAGACTCACAAAGGGCAAAGTTACAGTAGGTCAATCTGCTCAATATAAATCTGGTAAAGATCCCCGAAAGGTTCTAAAGAACATTAATAAAAATACAGACCAAATTCACCAATGTTTAGTCATTTATTTAAAGAGACAGTATGATTCGAAATGTCAAATTAAGTGTTACTTCTCATATGCTAGTTAGACCATATAATACGCATTTAAGAAATCATTATTTTGTTCTAAACCTGCTCGCAACCCTGAAAATAGTCGTCTTTAAGTGCTTCTTAAAAATACTTCTGAAGATAGTTTTAAGAACTTTAAAAGTTTTAAGTTTTAAGCCTTTTAAAAGTGATCTCTTTCATGCACATGGAGGTGAGCCTGTATAAACATGGAAGCTGCTGAAAAAAGATTATTAATTACAATACATTCTTAATGACAGTATCCTTCTCTTTAAAGTAGGCTGTGATTTCCTTAATGCACTTTATTAAATGCTGATATTGGTCAAGTTTAAAAGATCTTATTTACAGTATAGTGTAAAGGGCCATATTCACAAAGTGCACATCCCTTCTATATACGTGGACTGGAATAAGAACCTGGCATTGGTTCTGTGTGTATCAGCACGTGGTCAATTCTTTCACACCATGAGGAACCAATCAGCATCAACCAGCAGGCTCATTCCTCTATAGGCCCAAAGAATTCTGGTCAATTCTCTTTTTGGTTGTCAAGATGTGAAGAGCTCAGAAATAGCTGGCCAATATTTTCTCTTATACAGTATAGCCTCCACCCTGCAGCTGCCTACGTGGCTGTTACATAAGTCTTTCACTGAGGTACTGGGTCAGATCTGATCTGAATGCTATGGGCTCCCCCTGCTATTATCCTTAAAAACTGCAGAGTAAGCCCTATATATACCACCAGATTAGTTTGGAAAAGTGAAGTGAATGAGATATTTCAAACTGACACTGAAAATACAATAAAGGGGCAATTCACTCCAAAATTAAAAATACATCTGCTGTAGAGATGTCTGCCTTCTCTCCAATATAATGGAACTAGAAGGGCCAATATATATATGTATATATATAGTTATTTGAAAAACTTAAGCTAAACCACAGACCTTGTTGTGAGCAGTTTCATGTAGGAACTATTTTCTTTCTACAGACCTACATCGTATCACTGAAGGAAAGATGCATCCACTTTGGAGGAGAGGCTCGTGCTCGTGACAGGGCTGGATGTAAACATTAATGGCGTCCTCCTCAGCTCAGCTGTAACGTAAGCTAGCTTAGTTTGCTTAGTTAGCTAGCCTCTCGTCCATAAGTAGATACACGTTTCCTGTGTTGTGATACAGAAAGAAAACAGTTCCTACATGAAACTGCTCACAACAAGGTCTGTGGATTATCTTGAGTAACTGGGTCATGATATCTGGAAAGAGACATTGCTGTTGAGTCTTTCAATGTATTTTTTTTTGGCGCTTTGAGCACCACAAGTGAAGTGCCATCTAGTTCCATTATATTGGAGAGAAGGCAGACATCTCTACAGCCGATATCTCCAAAACTCCAAAAATATGTATTTTTGATTTGGGGGTGAACTGTCTCTTTAATGCAGACAAGATTTTGTTTCTCTTCTAAGCTCAGTCATTAATGACTTAAGTGTGTTTTGTTGTCTTCTCATAGGTTTGCACTGATTAGCATTACACCATGTGGTTGACAAACCTGGTAGCCCTGGTCCTCATGGCCACCTCAACCTCAGCTGCCACCTCGGCTTCAGCAGACAAAGTCCTGAGTAACCACGCCACCATTCTGGCTGACACCAGTGCAAAACTGGCTTTCAGTCTCTATCAAAACATGGCTAAGGAAAAAAATGTAGAAAACATCCTCATTTCCCCTGTAGTAGTAGCCTCCTCTCTGGGTCTGGTGGCTCTTGGCGGCAAAGCCTCCACTGCCTCTCAGGTAAAAACCATTCTGAATGCGGCTAAGGTTAAAGACGAGCAGCTGCACTCTGGCCTGGCTGAGCTCCTGACAGAGGTGAGCGACCCAAAGACCCGCAATGTCACCTGGAAGATTAGCAACTGCCTGTATGGACCCAGCTCTGTCACCTTTGTGGATGATTTTGTCAAGAGCAGCAAAAAGCACTATAACTGTGACCACTCCAAGATCAACTTCAGGGATAAGAAGACTGCTGTGAAGTCCATCAACGAGTGGGCGGCCAAGTCGACCGATGGCAAACTGCCTGAGGTCACCAAGGACGTAGAAAAGACTGATGGAGCCATTATCATCAATGCTATGTTTTTCAAAGGTGAGTGCCTATAGAATCTGTTTATGTGCAGTATTAATCCTTTAAATGCTCATCACAACTAATTGATTTTTTTTTCTCACAGCTCACTGGAATGAGCAGTTCCATCAAAAGATGGTGGATGACCGAGGATTCATGGTGTCCCGTAGCTACACTGTTTCAGTGCAGATGATGCACCGCACAGGTAGGTGGAGACAGTCCTGTTAGAATGTTCAGAAAGAAAATATGTGAAAAATACATCTTTGTCCAGAAGCATTCCCTACGAACAGTATATGAACCTCTTGTGCCTTTGTTTGAGTGTCTTAATTTGTGTGAAATATACCCGAGACCCAGTGAAACTGGAACTTTCTGTTCTACAAGGAAGACAACAGATTCTATTTTTTGTTGTTTATTCAATATTTTTTCTTTTTAGTGGCCTTTAACAAACACCCTTTGCTCTACTGACAGTCCCAGACCTTTATGGGTTCAACATCAGGCCTTGACAAAATTGTGCCCTGCAAGAGCTGCTCCATCACAGCTTTACTTATTCATGCACTGTTTTGGTTTCATGTAGATGTACGTATATGCAATACTAAATATTATTTATAACATAGCAATACAATAAACTCACCTGCTGTATAGGAGAAATCCCTTGTTTTTACTAATTTATTAAACAAAATTGGTTCACAGAATAAAGCTAAAGAGGTTCCCTATTATCCTTTATCTTTTGTCCTTTTTTTCTTTTTCTCTCTCTCTTTCCCATCCTTTCACTATAAAGGACTAAGTTAGTCTTTGCACTGGAGAGTGCTCAGATCAAGCCAGTCTGATGTTTTTTTTGGCACTGTCCATCACATTTTCTTGTGCTTAGGTGTATATTAATTTGTATCTTGTGTGTATGTGTAAATTATGGTTTTCACAATAATCCGATTTTCATTTCATTTTCATTTCCGATTTTGTATGATTATTGTAAAAATCATGATATCTTTAGAATTTTTTTTTTTTTTAATGCTCTCAGTCAAATTTATCTTTAACTTTGTTTATTGTGTTTTGTCTCTTTGTTGGCAAATAAACAAGTGTAGGGAGGTTGAGAGAGTGTGTAACCAAAACTGTACAAAAGCTTACAAAAAGAATAATTACACTTAATGAATAGTGAAAAGGCAACCAGATGAACTGAAGATCCACATATCATCATATGTGTATTATTGACATATTTCTTTTTTTTTTAATATATATATATTCTGGTCATCGTCAATACCATTGTATCATGACACCCGTTATGGGTAAACCAATAAAAATCTAAATATAAGCAGAGCTTGTTAATGTGTAATAGATTTTATTTTGCTTCCTCAGGTCTCTTTGACTTCTATGATGACAAAACCAATAAGCTGACCATCCTGAGCATGCCTCTGGCTCATAAGAAGTCCACGGTGGTGTTCATCATGCCCCACCATGTGGAAACTCTGGAGAGACTGGAGAAAATACTGACCAAGAAGCAGCTGGATACATGGATGGGCAAGCTGCAGCAGACAGCAGTAGCTGTGTCTCTGCCCAAAGTCAGCATGGAAGTCAGTCACAACTTGCAGGTAAACAATGCAAGAGACTACAATGACTACACCTGCTCAGTCTTAACTTCTTCTTTTATATAAACTGATTTGCACCTTTTTCCTCTCCCCTTTAGAAACACCTTAGGGAGCTGGGATTGACAGAGGCCGTGGACAAATCCAAAGCCGACTTGTCCAACATCTCTGGGAAGAAGGACCTCTACCTGTCCAGTGTGTTCCACGCCTCTGCCATGGAATGGGACACTGACGGAAACGAAATTGACACCAGCATCTTCGGCACAGACAAGCTGAAAAACCCTAAACTGTTCTACGCTGACCATCCTTTCATCTTCCTGGTGAAGGACCAGAAGACAAACTCCATCCTGTTCATCGGCAGGATGATCAGGCCAAAGGGTGAAAAGATGAGAGATGAATTGTAACCATGTATATTTTCTCCTGCAATATGCTGAGAGAAGTGGGAAAGGAAATGTACATTTGATATTGCATTCCTTCACATCACATGCCAACAACAGTCCTCAATACATGACTGAAGAGAGGTGGTCAAACATTTTGTCCTGTGTTTTAGTAAGCAAAGCATTGTGCACACCCCACATTTTTATCTTGAAGCCTTTTAATATCCCTTTATGGACTGAAGACTTATATTAAGTGTGACTTTTCTGGTCAATTCCTAAAATGTAAATGCACAATTCAGTTTAATGGTGGAGAATACCTGTGAAACATTTATCATAAGTAACCTATGTGCCAGCACAAAAGTGAGTTCTGTTGTCAAGTCTTAACAATCTTTGTAAAAGGTGTTCAGCAGCCTTACCCTTGGTAAGATTTTATGGTGCTTGCTGTTTAATTTAACAACACGATTTTATGTTCATCCTTTGCACTGCTGTCCACCAAGAGGCTACATTGCTGTTGTTCTTGGTATTGACTTACCCTAAATGCACTCGTCTACACTGGCAAACAAACCAAATTATGGCTGATTTAATTACATGTGAAATGGTTTGACGATTTCAAACGATAAATGGTTTTAGACTGTTACAATTTTATGTTTTTTGCAATAAAGGTGTGCAAGAAAACCAACAAAGGTCATCTTCATTTTTGATGTCTGGCGCTGGCATTTTCCTTTGTGCACCAGAAGACCCTGGCTCATTCAAGCAGTTTGCCTCTTGTCTCGTCTGTTCCAAAGTCTGTTTGCAAAAGCAGTTTAGCCTCAGGCAGGTTTGTTGATGTCTGACCTCCAGTGGAATTTTCCAGCTGAATAACATGAAAAAATTACAATGAGGACCTCCTGGACAGCTCTACTTCAGCAAGGAATGTGATAGCTGTGATGGTATACACTATATGGTCTCTTAATTATTTTGACCTTAACAAAATATTTGGGTATGTCTAGATGGGTTCTCCAGCTAATCCAATGAGCAAAGCAATGGCTAAATGCCACATCATCAACCTCCCACCTGAATATTTGCATTATTCACAATGAAAACTTCAACAAAACACTTAACAGTGAGCAAGTGATTCATTATATAATGGAATAAAGGTCCAACAACAGATGAATAGCATTTATTTGATAAAGGGGAAGGAGAAGACTACACAGGAGATTCGCACATTAGTAAACATGAGAGTATTTTGTGTTGTCATCGTTTCAGAGTATACTGGAACCCTACCACACCACCTAGTGGACATCTGGATGTATGACAACACTGATGGTTTTTCTTGCAAACAAAGTGCAAAATTTATACAATGATCTGTCATAAGACATTCATCATACTGTTGTTATATCTGGTTTCTTTGGCTGTGTGAGATTTTTAAAAATTATTATTTGGCAATAAAGACAAGTAAAATACATGCCATGCCTAAAGTAAGCCAGTATGGACTATTTATCAGGGTCAAGCATAATGACATTTTTACTAACCTAGATGGGTTGTTGGAGTGTATGAAATACAAACATTCTCATAATTCTACAGTACAAATATGGTGCATTTGTCTTTGCACCCTGAGGAGGGCATCCCTGCAGCGAGGTCTTTGTGCAGTTTCTCTGTAAGTATTGTCCATAATAATATGAATTAATGAGGTTTTAAACTTAAAAAAAAAAATATTTTGTTTTGCTGCAGTATTTTCTTTCACCATGTCTCTCTTGTTCTCTCTGTCCATTTATCTCTGTAGTGTGGCTAACAGGTTTTGTCCTACTTTCTTTGTCTTTGTTACAGCATGTGTCACCATTGCTGTCCAGTTTTGATCATGATTTAGGGGTCCGATCTTAACTGGGTTTCCAGGCAGGCACCAAGTCATCCCAGCCAAGATTTTTTGTATGTCAAGCTACAAATGCAAGTCATTCAGTTTCTCAACCTCTCTCTTAAATGCTTTCACCTCACATTTAAAAGTACACAGGGATGTGGCCAGTCACCATTTTGTATGTATTGCATTTTTAAAATGTTTTTGAACGTTGATGTGTAAATTCAATAAAACAATTTTTTATTAAGAAAAGTTTGGCTTGATTTTTTAATGTTATATTTATATATTAATCGTGAAGGACTAGTTATGCACTATTAAATTATACATTTGGTCCATTCAGTACTTGTTTACAGTTTAGAAGGTACACCTTATCTTGTTTTGACTACCATCTGCTGTACTCAAGGCTACAGAGGCCCTGCCCTCAACAAATGGCTCTCTGTCTGGAGACAGAGCTGATGCCCTTGGATTGCAAGCAAGAGTTCACTAGGAAGCCATGTGTCCATACAGTAATCTGTACATTTAACAACCATCCAACCGTAAGAGGACATTTGTATGCAGTGTTGGGGAGTAGTGAACTACAATTTGCAGTAGCTTGCTGGTAGTTCAACTACATTCATATTTGCATAGTGATTCAAGTAGTTAAATTACATTTTTGCCATTTTTTGTGTAGTTAACTACTGAAACTACAAACAATATTGGGCCATAAAATGGAAGGAATGTTTTTTTAAATTTTTATTTTACTATTGCTTCTCAACGGTAATTGAACCCGCTTTGACCAGCCCCGCCCGTTTTCCCCTTCATCCTGACCACTGTGAAGGCATGCCCGGGCAACGCATTGTCAAGCGGCGGGCATTGCTCTTTGCTAAACACAGTGTAACGTCATGGATAAACCACCTCCCGAACCGGCTCAGAGTGAGCAGCAAGAACCACCGTGGCCTTACTTGAGCAACTATATGATGCTGACAAGCTCCAACGACAAAAGGTAGCTTTTGTCATTGGAGCTTGTCAGCATCATATAGTTGCTACATTTGTGAGCTATGCAAACCAAAAATAAACACACTGTCTACTGCAAAGACGTCGAACACTAATCTGAGAACACATATAAAGGTGAGTGTATGGTATTAACATTGACTTTGCTAGCCAATTTAGTGAAGTTTAGATAAGTTAGCCACATTGTAATGTTACAGGCAAGTAATTTATTTCAGTTAACGTTAGTCTAATTAAATAAATACTGTCGCTTCAGCTCGTCTGACAACAATTAATGTTATGTTCTATCAAAAACTAACATGTCGCTAACCAGCTAATTTCAGGTTTGCTGACATTAAGCAAACGATAATGTTATCCATACCACTCTACACACTAGCCATACTATTCTCATGATGTGTTTTGCCGCCCATACAAATGGAGTAATGCAAGGGTATTTTGTACGTATATGGTCGAAAGACCGGTCTTTCATGATAACCACCAGCTATTTGTATTTGATTATAATCACCTGTGTTTGCCTACCAAGGTGTCTGCAATCAACCCAAGAGACTATGAATAGCTTAACCAGAATCATTCAAATGCAGGTCTGCCAAAGTAGACGAGGTGGAAGTCTTTCTGAAGTCCCCAGATACGTCCCCACTGTGTTCTCATCTCTGCCAAAAATACACAAAGTATTCATAAAGTTCAACACTGGTGTCCCAGCCAGTGCTGCATGTTAGCGACTTTTCAGCGTTGGCAATATGGAGTTTATCATAATTCAAGAGCATGGTCTTTCAGCTTGAGAGCAGGATTTATTGATTTCACGCTCAGAATTTGTGATGCTTTCCCTCAAAACCCTGCGCTCGCACTCAAATAGCCCCTCCTTGCACTCAAATTTGCTCTGCTTGTGCTCAAACTGTTTGCTTGCTTAGATATGTTGCTTGCACAGATTTCCTGCGCTCCAGCTTCAGCCCTTCTCTTCGCACTCAGACTGCTTCTGTGCGCACGTGAAACGTCTGCTCTCAGATTTCTCCTCTGCTCTCAGATTTTTCTTCTGCTCTGACTTTTTTGTGCAAAAACCCTGTCAAAATTCCCCAACCAATAGAATGCCAGGTGTAGTGTTGACCAATGAAATGATCCCTGCCTTGCTACAGGTGCGTTAGCTTAATTGTTAGGGCGTCCCGCACAGGAGGTTACCCTTTATCATCACTCATCCACTCCCGCCCTCCACGGCTTTATTTTATGTACTTCCCTTTCTTCATTTAACAGTTTTGGAATAAAAGGACAATTATTATATATACAAGTGCCTGTACTTTTAGCAACACAGTAACATTAGCCGTATAGCACACCGGCTGGGCTAGAGGAGAAAACGACGTCACTCTATCGAGCAGGAGTCTGGCTGATCCCTGGTCAACCGTCAAAATCAAGGACCTCAAGTAAGTTTTTTTTCCCTTTAAATAGTGCTACTTCCTTCAAATTGAATTGATAAAGTCATATTTGTGGCACAAGAATACAACCATAATAATATAATTGGCTTTCAAGTGTTTACTTTATGGGAACGCTGTTACTAGGCAACGATAACAACAAAATAGACGACGCCGTGTCCCCCCCCCCAATTTTAGTGAATGGGAAAAGTACCAACAGCAGAAGTAACCAGTAGAAAACAAAAGTAAATTCACTGATCTACTTAATTTTAAAAACGCAATTGGTGTATCGTGTATTACAGTAGCCTACTGTATATCCTTCTCTTCAAATGATTACCGTTGCTGTGTCATTGTGTGCTTTATCAGAAAGGTTTCACATATTGTAAATAGGATAACGTTAAACACGTTAAACGCTGCCGACATTAATTGTTTTCATTAATGACTTATTAAGTATAACTGCAGTCCTGATGACTTAGAAAATGTGAACAGACCTGATGACTTATCAGACTTATCAATATTTGACTATCTGACTAATCCTTTATTAATGACTCACAGTGGCATAGAAAGGAGGGATTGGAAGGAGATGAAGAAGGAGCCATTGATTAATGCTTATAAATATAGAATCTGTCTTATCAGAAAGTGGTCCCTATAATATTATATATATATGGACATCTTGTTATGCAGTCTCTCCAGGATGTGACGTCTGAGCAGGTTCTGTAGGAAAAGTAGGCAATAAATAAAGGCACATTTCATGTTATAAAATGTATCCAAAAAAAAGTCATTGTGCATTTCTCTGAAGCAAATGTAGTGAGGTCAACATATGATCATAAATTGAAAATGACATGCAGCTATGTCCATATATATATAACATTATAGTTACCACTTTCTGATAAGACAGATTCTATATTTATAAGCATTAATCAATGGCTCCCTCTTCTCCTTCCAATCCCTCCTTTCTATACCACCGTGAGTCATTAATAAAGGATTAGTCAGATAGTCAGATATTGATGAGTCTGATAAGTCATCAGGTCTGTTCACATTTTCTAAGTCATCAGGACTGCAATTATACTTAATAAGTCATTTATGAAAATAATTTACGTCGGCAGCGTTTAACGTTATTCTATTTACAATATGTGAAACCTTTCTGATAAAAGCAGACAATGACACAGCAACGTATAGTATAGTATACTTAAATACACAATACATCAATTGTGTTTTTAAAATTAAGTAGATCATTGAATTTGCTTTTGTTTTCTACTGGTTACTTTTGGTGTTGGTGCTTTAACCATTCACTAAAATACGGTTTTTGCACAAAAAAGTCCGAGAGCAGAAGAAAAACCCGAGAGCAGATGTTTCACACGCGCACAGATGCAGTCTGAGTGTGAGGACAGTGGAAATTTGTTCAAGCAACAACATATCTAAGTGCAAGCAAACAGTTTGAGCACAAGCAGAGCAAATTTGAGTGCAAAGAGGGGCTATTTGAGTGCGAGCGCAGGGTTTTGAGGGAAAGCATCACTAAATCTGAACGTGAAATCAATAAATCCTGCTCTCAAACTGAAAGACCACGCTCTTGAATTATGATAGGAAATAAACTCCATACCTCGGCGCGTCCAATAGAATGGAATCTGGCAGATCACAACAAACTACTTCCTGGCTTCCGTTTTGGTCGCCTAGCAAATTGCGCCAAGATGGCCGTGATTTGCGCACTGTGCCACCGCGGCCTATCTGAAAGGGGCGCGCCGCACCCAGCGGCGACCCAGAAAACACAGCGTCCTATCTGAAAAGGGCTTTACTCACAAACTTCAGAATAAAATCACATTTTTACAAGTTAAGCTGCAGTTTGTAAGATATGTCCATAATTTTAGTTTAAAACGTTAAAACAACAACAAAAAAAGAAACAGCAGTGTTGACGTTATGTCAAAGACGTCTATGTGTTGTGTTGCAGAGATATCTACTGAAGTTAGCATGC
>JBBPCS010066380.1:0-17039 GCA_037974645.1 Hollardia meadi
ATCATTTCCTTAAATTTAGCCACAGCATCATCTGATAGACGTCTAGTGTAGGAATATTTGCCTACTGGTGTATAGTCATGTAGTAAAAATTCAAAAGTCATTAAATAATGGTCTGATAAAAGAGGATTATGTGGAAGGACCAATAAATATTCAATTTCAATGCCATATCTCAGAACAAGGTCAAGGGTGTGGTTAAAACAGTGGGTGGGTTTATGTACACACTGACAGACGCCAATTGAGTCTAACAGTGAGGTTAATGCACAGACCGACAGAGACAGACCGAGATTCACTGCACTGCCCAGCTAGGTTAGCAAGACAGTCGGACTAGAGAGAGATGCACTGCCCGCTAGCACATCAACTTAACACTACTGTTATTTGCTGACATCAAACTTGGAGAGAACAAGTTTACCTGACTGCTGTTCCCGCAATTCACTCTCATGGAGTTTCTTTTCTTTTCTCTTGCCTAGAAGAATAGTTCAGCTTCATCCTGTTCTCTAAGTTGTTAACAATACACTCTGACACAAGGGGGAGGTGGGGCCTTGCTTAATTTGCAAGGCCCTACGCAACGTACATAGTGAGTGTATAGGGCTGCCCGGCTCTGCAAACCACAACTTGACAACTGTACAAAGGCATACAACTGCAAGGCAGCAATTCTAGTTCTCTTTCTTTATTTGAATGTCTCTCCCTTTGTGTTTCCTCTCTTCAGGGTTTCTTCCGCAGGACCATTCAGAAAAACCTCCATCCAGCTTACTCCTGTAAATATGAAGGCTGCTGCATCATCGATAAGATCACACGCAACCAGTGCCAGCTGTGCCGCTTTAAGAAGTGCATCTCCATGGGCATGGCCATGGACTGTGAGTTATTAGAAGCTAATGTATTCATATCACTACTAGCATTTAGAAAGAGATTCATGTGGCTAGGGCTGCTGCTGTCAATATGCAACTATTGAAAACTTATTCGAAGCACAGAGCGAAATATTTTTCGATAGATTTCATGGATTGCCATTTGGTACATACCCAAAGGAATTGGTGTCATAACTTTGGTGATCCCTGAACTTTTCCTTTAGCGCCATTATCAATGATTATGATTTCTGTGTAATTTGTCTAATTTCAGTCTCAGCTGTACGTTCTGCTGTTTAGTGCTAACTAGCAGTGTTGGGAAGGTTACTTTTGAAATGTAATTGGTTAAGGATTACTAGTGACCCTGTTAAAAATGTAATAAACTATTTTATTTACTTAATTAACGTAATACGACTTTAATCAAATTACATTTGATTACTTTTTGATTACTTTTCTAGCAAATTATGTAAACCAGCCAATAAACCTGAAAAGTGCAAAAAAACCATACATTTAAACTAGTTACATTAACTTACCTATAGATGTTTTCTCAGGTTTGACATTGGGCATTTCGATGTTGACGGCATTTTCACTGCTGGTAAACAAGCTTTAAACTGTACAGTATGTTAGTAAAAATGTTGTTGAATTTCCAGTATTGAAAGTCGTTCTTATCCAACAACATGACCACCCGCCTTGATGTGGTCAGCCCATAGCAATGTGCATTGATTTGATTGAGGCAGTGCAAATTCAAATAAGAGAACCAGTCAAAAATAAGACTCAAATTTGAGCACATTAACTGTCCATAAACTCCATGTAAGCCATCCTACCCTTGATAGGTTTGCACTGAAATTTGTCCAAGGCAGCTTTGCTGACCCCCATTTTCCAGAAATATTCCAAAATGAGGCATTTGTGTAAGGCATTGAGAATTTTATATTCTACATATAGGCTTTTCCCTAAAAAGTAATCACATTTTGATTAGATTCCCATTTGCAGTAAGTTATATTTGGTGGTATGGCTCTGTTCTGGGAGCTCCTGGGCCTTCCACATGCCTATGTGGAAAGCCTAAAGCAGAGAGTACACCTCCCTGCACTTCCATGTGCCTACATGGAAAGGCTAAAGCGGGGAGCACAGCAGCAAAGACCCCCCCTAGGGTACAGAACAGAACGGGCTTCAATGACAACAGAAATGACATTGATTAAGTCAGACACAGCATAAAAAGGTGGAGCTGGGGTGGAGGTGGGTTGGAAAGCGGCTTGCAGAGGAAGCAGGAAGATTAGGCAGGTCAAAGCAACTTAAATAGCGCACCCTGGATGCATAGAAGGGAATCAGCTATTTTGTAATTTAATTAAGTAATTCCATTACATGTAACTAGTTACTTCCCATGCATAAGATGGTGAACATGTTACAGTACCTGCTAAACATTAGCATATTAACACTATTACTGTCATTGTGAGCATGCTGAAGTTGCATTCAACTCAAATCACCACTGTGCCTAAGTAGAGCCTTATAGCATAGTCTTGTGAAATTCTAGTCCTCTCTGAAAACTCTCAGCCCTTGTGGGCCTAATTTAAGATAAAACACATAACCTGTAAAAATCAAG
Source organism: Hollardia meadi (assembly GCA_037974645.1). Lineage (NCBI taxonomy): Eukaryota > Metazoa > Chordata > Actinopteri > Tetraodontiformes > Triacanthodidae > Hollardia > Hollardia meadi. Next base: position 2,437 of record JBBPCS010066380.1, read on the forward strand.
TAATTGATGTTAGATCACGGTGCCATATTTGTGTATATTATGTGTATTCACGTGTACACACAGATGTCTGAACTGCCTTGAGGTCTAGCTAGTTAAGGAGAGGCATAACAGTACACACACACACACACACACATACTCAACAAATTAATCTAATTTCATGTTGGGGATGATATTAATTTAGCAGAGCAGCTGCTCCTGTGGATAAAGGAAGTTGATTCTGCTCCTCTGGATATTTTGGTGAAAACACAAATTCAGAACATCTGAACTTGACTTCCACCAGACTACACTTTTATTGTGCTTACATTACATTCCTGAAGCATCAGTAGTGCTTTGAACTTCTGTGCTGTAATATGTTGCAGTGGGGGCCTGTTAATTATTAAACAACTGTAGACATACAGTATAATAAACACAACATGTACACACACATACTTCGGCATCCTGACCAGAAGAAGTCAGTAAACGCTCTTGAGTGACATCACAAATCTTCTCGCTGACATAACTGAAGCCATCATCGAGGGAAGAATTCACTGTACTAAAATATTTAATACAACAAACTAGATATGTTTTGTGTAAGATTTTTGTGATGCGGGTACTGTAAGCACTGTGATGTTGTACATGTGCCTTGTGTTCTGGCTTCTACAACATTTGGTGTTAAGCAACACAAAGACAGAAGCCTTGGGTTTGAAAATTAATTTTGTTCAAACAACTCCACCAACACAAATAATAGCACACCAAAAAGCTGAGTCCTTTGATATGGCTTTAGCATTCAGTGTTACATCTGACATTTCATTCTGAATTCAATAGTTCACTGGATGTTTGAATGTCATCCAACATCAGTTCTAGTCACGTGTGTAGTCCAAGTACCTGCAGGAAATGTGAGCTTCAAGTGATTCATTTTTATTTTTTTTTACTGATGTTAAATCTGCACAAAGCAGATTGATAGCAATCAAGGACTCAGAAAGCAGAGCTCTGGGTTTAAAAGCACTCACTGCATGAGTCAACCCAGTCACTGGGCACAAATTATCCATATCACCTAAGGTGTGTTACAATGGCCAAAATGTACAACAAACCCTCTGGTAACAGTTTAGCAGTTCTTTGATGAATAATGCACACTCACAGTTCCCGATCACAAATGGTTATTGTACAGTTATTTCATTTCATGTGGCTCTATGAATGTCAGTCAGTCGGTCCACGATTTTTGTACAAATATATACTATTAAATATCTTCCCCTTAAGATTAATTTGTTTTATTTTAATTGTCATTGTGAGCATGTAAGCATTAAGCTCAACGCACCACAGTCAAGTGCAACCTCAGAGAGCTGCTAACTTGGCTGTAGACTCTATGTTTGTTAACTAGAGGATAGTTTCCCCGCAACATGAATTGGTAAACATTGGTAACTCCTGACTTTGCCTTAAGGTAACATCTTAATGCAACATGTTAACATGCTGATGTTTAGGAGGTACAGTACAGCTGAAAGCACCACTGTGCCTACGTATAGCCTCACTGCTGGGCTAACTTTAGGCTCATAGTCTTGTTATTGTTTGTTTTATTGTTAGCAACAACAGACTAAAACACAATCAAGAGAACTACTTAAACTCAATAAAACCCAAGCATTTAATTTCCCTTCAGTACATAGAGAACAAAAAGACACAACCAAATAAAAAAACCACAAAATGTACAGTAGCTTAACACAAATAGACTTAAGACTTGCTCACCTCCACTGTAACCTCACTGCATTAACTCACCTGAATGTTCTCTTCCCCCATCGTGCCTATTAGTGGTGTTGGACGAGTCGAAGCGTGTGGCCAAGCGGCGTCTGATCGAGGAGAATCGACAGAGAAGGAAGAGGGAGGAAATGGTGCGGACGCTGCAGACGAGGCCGGAGCCAAACACCACAGAGTGGGAGCTCATCAGGATGGTGACCGAGGCCCACCGGCACACCAACGCCCAGGGCTCCAGCTGGAAACAGAAACGCAAGTTCCTGGTAAGCTTTGAGTTTGGAGCGGACAGAGTGCTGCATAATGATGAATAGAAATGCTTCTAATGTTCTAAAAACAACGGGAAGCTAGTCACTGTAGTTTGGCCACCTGATTTGGCCCAGTCAACAATATGGTGAACAGTTGCAGCAGCAGGGTCTGTGTCACATAGCCCATTGAGGCAATCAAAGTAGTTTAAATTTTAAACTCAAAGCTAATTGCGTCAAATGCAATTTGCATCAACAGTCACACTCGTTTTGCGCTGTCATAACTCAAATCTGAACATTTACACGTGACACGCATACTTTAAGATTCAGTGTGACCTACTCCTAATTTTTTAAATCATAAAAAACATCAAACATCATGTTTTGTCTTCATGTCAAGTTCTCTTCAGTATCAAAGTCACCCAGTGATAGTAGATCCACAAGGGCACTGCAAACAGGAACGGGTAATAGCTAATTCGGCGTACTTTGAATGGTGCCAGTTTGCCAAAATGTAGATGGACCAAAGAAAAAATGGAGGTCAAGTTGTATCCCACACAGGGTAACAGTTCCAAAACTTAGAGCATGAATATAGCCCCAATCCAATAATATCTTTTTTCATGATACACTAGGATGATTTTCTTTAAGGTGGGCTTCATAGAGTTCTTGCTGGAAATGATTCAGTCTGATTTTTTAACATACGTCCATACAAGAAACTTAAGCACTGGGATGGAAAAAATATATATACAGCAGGCTCAGCTCCTCACTAGCTCTTGCAAAATTGCCTCCACCTAATCGATAAAAGCATAACAAAAAAACATAGCCAAGAAAAGGTATCAGTTATGTCATATTTTCATTCATGGGCATCTAAATCAGGATACTCTTGATCTTTATTACTATTTGTGACTTGCCGTACCCATGCAGTAGTTCATTCCTTTTATATAGCTCATTATTCCAAGATGTTCTGCCACCAGTATGTTGAAAGTTGTTTCCACTTCAAAACTCAAGCTAACACATGAAAGAGAGTTACTTTGTTTCATTTTTAAATCAAACCGTTTTACCAGCCCTCCTTTTCATCAGCAACTCTCTCTGTTCCGTCCCATGTGATCGATGTCACATGTAGATGCGTGTGTCTACACCGACGATGGTTACCGTAAGGCAAAGGTCAGATGACAGTTACCAGGCAACCACTCCATAGAGGCAAAGACAGGTTTACAGTCGAATACATACTACATTTTTGAAGGCTTGCTGAAAAATTGCTCAGAGGGGCGGCTGTCCAAGGTGAACAAAGAAGAGAAGGATGTCCAATAGAAAAGTACAGATGCCATATTTAGGAGCAAGTGGCAAGGCCAATCAGAGCACAAGTACTGTCTGTTGTTACAGCAACTTCACTGCTTTATGCTTTGGATTGGCAGCAAACTTCTGAGACCAAACTTTGGAAGGTTACATCACAGCAAAAAAACCCCACTTAAAATTCCTGCTTGCATTACAAAAGAGTTCACATTTAAATAGTCAACAAAAAACATGACAGATACTGCTGAGTGGTCGAAATCTCAAACCTGCACCGTCAGACATGTGAAGTTAATGTCTGATTCCACAATTTGCCTTTCAAGCAGCCTTTCAAAAGCCTTTAATAACATCAGCAGTAAACTCCTGTCCATAAAGCTTGAAAATACCATGTCACTTTTAAATGTCAGTACATGATTTCATAGATTTTACAGGTGTTTATATTTAATTAGGTTTCATGTTATCATCCTGCTGATGACCCTCGAGTGACTAATAAAGTCTGTCTGTCCATGTGTTGCCTAAAGCCGTTTCCTGTCTGTTATAGCTCTCGAGTTCCCATGCCATCAAACAGGATCAGCTGTGTAGCTATGACTGGAAGCAAGTGCACTGTTTACAACACTTTCCCAGTCAGTAAGAGAACTTCTTACCTCAGCTCTCCCTGGGGCTAAATCCACACACAGCACAGATAAGCGGCTCTGATTGGAAGATGCCTTTAAAGAAGTGATCCTCTGTGCGTGTTTTATGATCACACCTTATTCAAGTCTTGCCTAAGTAGATTAAGCTGTTACATGCAGTGCAGAAATGCATGACAAAAATATTTAGATCTATCAACATGTACCTGTATGTCAAATACCTGCATTCATGCTGATATTCATATAGCATGCTACCATCACTATAACCTTCTAAACTGACTACATTTGTCCACATTGGACTGTAACATGGCACATCTGATTATCCTTACATTTCTCTCTTAAACTCACATGAGGTCTTCCTCAAATACAGGCTACAATTTTTAATCTGTAATTCGCTCTGCCCTTTGTCTTTTATAGGGCAGCAGTATTTAAAATTGGTTCCATATGAGTCTCCATATGGCAACAATCTATATTTTGTGCTCTTTACATACATAAACCTTTTACAATTTCAGGATTTTCTTGTAGTAGTCAGTTTTCCAGTCCAACCTCACTAGACAAACTGCAACATATAAAGAGAATCTAAGTGGACAGGTCAACTCACGAGCTATCTGAGCTTCATTCAGCAAACTTGCTCAAATATTTAGCATTTCCTTCTGACATTTTTCCAGTGAATGGTTCCATCACCAGCGTGATGTCTTGTTTCTAGTCAGATGATATCGGCCAGGGTCCGATGGTGCCCACTTGCGATGAAGATAAGGTGGACCTGGAAGCCTTCAGCGAGTTCACCAAGATCATGACCCCCGCCATCACGCGTGTCGTCGACTTTGCCAAGAAACTGCCCATGTTCTCAGAGGTAGGTTCATTGGGTGGTATGTGTTTAAATCTGTTTTATCTCTAGGTTCCAGTCTGTCATCAGCCTCAGTACATGGTAGTGTAACAGAACGTATGGATGCTTTCCTCCAGAGTGCCTTACAGTATCATTAGTGCTTACATTTTTGGGGTTGGGTGCCTCTGTGGGCACCCCATTATACAGCTGGCACTGCTGTGCCATACAGGTTAACCACATCACTTCCTTTGTACCTCAGCAATTTAATTAGGAAAGACCTACCAAATATGAAAGGTTTATCAACTGACCATTCGCTAAACCTCTAGCATGATTGTCCAATCATAATTTAGCAACCATACAGCAGCTAAAATCATGGATTTCTCCACATGTGAAAGCATCTAAAGTTTTTAGAAGGTTTTGTACTTTTTAACCTTTCCAACACAAAAAACACAAGAGCAAAAGTCGGAGGAATGGGTTATATTGTGTTCTAACAAAAGCTGCAATCATCAGCATATCTGGTTACTGCAGTAACATGGGCTAGGCTTGGACAATATCATTAAGGTGATTTGAAATTTACAGTCCAGTAGCCCCATACAAACCTCTTGTGTGTTTTGTCTGTGTCTGATCTTACATTTTTTCCTTATCAATACTAACACTAACTCAACACCGCAACCCATGAACAACGCTGTTTCTTTATTTCTATGAATCCAACATAGTGAGGATAATGATTTTTGGCCTGAGGCATGCCGCTTTTCCCTTATCCTTTAGCATGATATCATGTATGAAGCCATCAAATGCTAATTAGGAGCCTTTCACAGAATTAGCATTCTGATGTCCACATTAAATGGAAGTGCTATTTACATGTTTTTGTGTAAAAACAGTCAGGTAGGGAGGGACTTGTCGTGGATATTGACTGCCGTTTATAGTAGCCAAGAATAAAGCTATCTGGACATCAGAAAACTCTGATCGGAGGGTGTGGTCAGAGGCTGGGTTCCATCTGGCTCCTGAGTCCAGGTACAGTTAGCAGCAGTTAACAGTTACTTCAGCAACAACTAAAGCCATCAAGTCACTGAGAGTTCAGGCAGAGCAGTCAGAGAGAAAACCAGAAAATATGATCCAGTTTCACCAAAATCACTGGGTAAAGTTATAAAGTTGTGTTTTGTACTGTAAACTGTGAGGCCCTGCCACCAGAAACACTCTGACATGAAGTCCTAAGCTAGCTCTGTACTGCTAAATGTTGAAGACACATATTTTGTTTTACAGGAAGAAAATATGATCGGATTTTGTTTTTAAAAAATTTAAGGAAATGTTATTTTTGCGCATATTGTTAGGTTTAAAAAGACATTTTTCTTTTCAGCTCGACTTTAAAATGAGTCAGCTGTAACCATTAAAAAGTCTGCTTGAGACTACCATCTTATGGAGCTAGCCTAATGAGCTAGCTATAGCTGATAAAAATCAGCCATTGACAGCTGTCATTTCAGCAGGCAAAATGGACAATCACCAACTAGAAATAAGAAGCTTTTGTCTCCCTCTGTCTGGAATATAATAATGGAATATACAGTAAGTCTGTCACTGTTGTAAACTGCACATGTGCCACCATTTCAACCTTCCATTTCATGAGTCTGGTGTAGGATGAATATTTATATTCAGTTGGGAATAGTGTATACAGTACCTTAACAATGATTAATACTTGGTACTTTATGTGGTGTACAACATAAAGCACTCACCATTTTTAAAATTCAAACCAACTCTAGATGCTTTTCATGAGCAGATGCATTACTAGCACAGTCATTTATTCACTGTAATAAACATTCACTTGTTTGTTTTATACTTAGCATTGGGGTCATATGAAGATGCTTTACAGTAAATAATTGGACAAGAAAGTATTGCATGAAGTAGGAAAAATAGGTTGTGATTTTGAACGCAGCCTCTGTTTTTCTTTTTACTGGCATGTGAGCACCACTTCTCATTTACTCGTCTGTTGATTAGGGACTTCGTCTCTCTGCAGCCTGTGTCATGCTGCTTGTCAGCTGTTATCACAGCAAAATAATGAACAACCCCTCCCCCCATCTATCCACCCCTCTCACTCACACTCTCACTGGAGGATGTAATGACTCACCACTCAGTGATATTGCTCTGCTCTCTACAGGACCGAGATGTGTGAGTGTGTATGTTCCCTCGCCTGTCTTCCACCTGACTGAGTGCAGTCATCATGTATATTGTAGGGGCTTCCCGGTTACATAAAGTGTGGCAGGGGATTTGTTGTGAATAGAAAATGATAGACCTTTCTCTGCAAGGAAGCTCTCCAAGATAATTATGTTGGCCGTTGAAGAAAAGCTTAGATACCACATCTTACTGTACATTTCAAAGCTTGATTTTTCTTCTTCTGGCTTTTTTTTCACCAAATAGCACAACAGTCCATCAGTAAAAGTAAATAAACAACAAAAGTACTTTCCTCCAATATCAATCTCCATCAAATTGAGGCGCATCTGCATTTTAAGTTATTTTGTGAAAAGTATTTTTATTTTTTTATTTTTAGATAATTCTCTACACATCATTTCATCTATTGTAAATATAAAATATGGAGTAGTGCAGCTTTAAGCCTGCATTAGATGATTTTGTTGGTCACTTGGGGGCAAAGCTGTAAACACGTGAAATGAAATATCACCATAAAAAACTGTTCTGGTGAACGTATTTTCATAGTATTTTAAACAACTAACAATATGTTTCCAGCCTTTATTAGTTGATTAATTCATTTAAAAATCAGAAGATTCAGTACTAATCTGGTATACTTTAGAGCTTATTTTAAATCAAAGGTTCTATCACAAGCCACAATGTGCTTTGCTTTTTTGTTAATGATGTTTTAAAAGTAGTTGAGAACTGTCTTCAAATAGTTGTGGACTTTTAAAAGATTCCTGACACATTTTTTGCTGATGACCTTGTGTGTTGTCATGATGTTCCCCAGCTGCCTTGTGAAGACCAGATCATCTTGCTGAAGGGTTGCTGCATGGAGATCATGTCCCTGCGTGCCGCCGTACGCTACGACCCAGACAGCGAGACGCTAACGCTAAGCGGTGAGATGGCCGTGAAACGTGAGCAGCTGAAGAACGGCGGGTTGGGTGTGGTGTCGGATGCCATCTTTGATTTGGGCAAGAGCCTGGCTCAGTTTAACCTGGATGACACGGAGGTGGCTCTGATGCAAGCCGTGCTGCTCATGAGCTCAGGTGAGGAAGAAGTAACGTTATCATCCGCTGCATGTATAGACTTTTGATGTATAGGATAGTTTTCTTATTCACATTCCTATTAATTCTGCTATTACTGATATAGTAGCTTTATTATTTTGTTTTTCCTTTTCTCACCGGGCTCCTTTACAGTGAGCAGAGTTTTCCTCTAGTTTTAAATAAAAGATTCTGGTAAAAACAGAATGAAATCATGAATAACTGACACATAATTTCTACAATTAGTGAAGGTTTTGCTGCTTCTGAGCATACTGTTTCACACAATTTAGTTTTTACTTTTTCACATAAACAACAAAACGTGTTATTTGTCTACACACTATCATACCTTGTGTAAAAACAAGGAGTTGTGTGCTGCTACATCAAAGGAGACCGCCACCAGTTTTACACCTCCAGATCATCTTACTCATCATTCTGACAGCTGTATAATGTTTTTTGTGGAGGAACTTTGTCAAGTCTGAGATCATCATCACATCAAATTTTGTTTAAAGCAGTTTGTTGATTATTACTACAATTAAGGTCTGATGTATCCTGGATATTAAGTCCAGATTTTAAATTGAAGGGGAATAATAAATTCCCCCACAAAGAGTTTTTCAACATTTTTATATAAATGCCCATTTTAATTCTCTCATGTAGGAATTATTATTTAAAGGTGTGAGATTTAATTTCCAGACAATTTCTTTTTAATATCAGTTAATAACAGTTCAGTCTTTCTGCCCGTCCTCGTTCACTATAGTGACATCACACTCCCGAGCTGTGTGTTTGGCTTTGTTTGTCTACCCACCAAATAATACGTGTTGCCTGGCTTCAGTCTCCTCTACCATTGCTGTGATCTCGTCTTCCAAAAAGTTTGATTTTCTCTTTTGATCCATGACTGTTCCTGAATAAACCCTCATTTGTGCTGCAGGTGTTGTCAATTTAAGATGATTTGAGATTTATAGATCACAGGTGTGTAAATTACAAATGAGATACTTAGAGCCTGCTTAAGCACTGGTGGGCAATCAACCCTTGCTCTGAAGTTACCCCTCCTATCTAGTGCGATGTCCTTCAGCACCACGTCGGTTTTGATCTTTTAAATAAGCTCCAACATTTACAAGAAGCCTCCTTCACATGCAGCTGTTGTGAAAATGGAATCGCGTGTGAAAAAATCCAAAATGCGTGTTGTGTTTTTTGGTGACTTTATGAAACATCCTGAAGAAAGTCAACAGAGCAGACACAGGGAGAGGGAAACAGAAAGAGGAGGGGCGGGGCAAGCCAGTGTGTCTCCTCATTTTTTTAGAAACACATTTTAGTGTATTGTTGAGCTGTAATATATAGGGGTGCAACAATTAGTCGACAAAAATCGATGACAAAATTAGTTGCCAACGAATTTAATTGTCGATAATTAGTTGGTTACGTCATCGCGTGTGTTTTTCATGCTGTGGAACGGAAATAACATTGTTTTTCCGGAGCTGAGTAGCTGAGGGGTGAGCCATCTCGATTCTTTACTGTCTCTGCTGAGTTGCACATGCGCAACAGCGACCGGTGTACAAAACATAGCAAAATGTCGGCAGCCGATGCAACACCATCGCGTCCTAAAACATCAAAAGTCTGGCGGACCATGATGCGTACTCCCCTCGGTAAGATAATTAGCTAGTTAGCTACGTATAGACGGAGTTGTCTTGGCTTTTAACATTAATATAACACTGTAGTGCTATAGAAACATCAACTGTGTTATTCAACTTCACAGTCCAAAGTTACAACCACGCAGTATTATTTTTCTCTTGTTTATATTTTCAGTCCCTCACCTTAAAACCTTCCCCCTAAAACACTTACTCCTTTTCTCTCCTCATTTCCTGTCCGCTCTCCTTCTTCCTCCCCTCAGAAACACATCCTAGCTCTGGCATCACCAAATGGCGGATCGCGGTCCGGGCACGGACCAAGTTACGGTTCTATCCGGACCCGTGACCAATTTCTGATAAATTAATGAGAAAATGTAATAATCTTCACGGAGTGTTTTTTTTTTCTCCCGATGGGTGCGGCTGCAGACTGCAGGCGCAGCTAATCCAGTTAATACGGCAATCGTTTACCGTGATCATAGCATCACTCAAATGAGCCAATCAAATCAATTCAAATCGAAAAAAATGTGAAGAGAAAAGGGACTGCTCAAAGCTCTGTTTGCACTTTTTCTGAAAGAGGCACTTTTTATTTATTTTATTGAGAATAAATTTGGTCCTGTTTTCTTTTACTTGCAATGTAGGCTGCAAGTTCATTGTGCTAGCTATAGGACTAATTTTATTTATGGTGCAGACAACCATTTGTTTTCCATATTAAAAGTATCCTACTTTGAAAATTGAAAATAAATATTGTTGAAATGATAAGGAAATGTGCGGTGTTGATTTTATTTGATAGACATAGGGGTAGGCTATTGGATGCAATTTAGACATGAGGTTCGGACCTTTGCTGGGAGGAAATTTTAGTAACTGGACCTCTTTTTCTGGACCTTGAATTTTTATTGAATACCCCTGCTCTAGATCTATTGGGCCATTGTGGGCATTGTTGTAAGTCAGTGAGCAGTACTTTGATTTGTCATGCATTTACATGGCTTGATAAATCAAAAACAAACATTAGCCAGTAACTATTTTCTAAATGATTTTCCAGAAATTGCATTATTTCCCGATATACGCTGTCATTCAAAAGTTTGGAATCGCCTGCCACAAAAGCTTTGGTACAGTCAGATGCCTGAGAGGACTACAACTATATTTTTAAATGGATTTTAATGCTTTTCAATTGTAGAAAGTCCTGTTTACAAATATTTGATTTGGTGTGAAGAGTTTGCAAAATATGTAATGTTTTATAAATGGAGACAAAACAGAAAGAGACAAAGATGCCACTGAGCAACAGTTAAATAAGAATTCAAGAAATCACAGGTCATTGGTGAAAGAAACTGGAAACTCAGCATAAAAATCTCTGCAGATTACAGTGCGCAATAATGTCTAAAATGAGCTGGAATTGTAGGTGTATTACTTTAGTAAAGCTACTCTTAAAGCTTCAATTAAGAAATGGTTTAGTCTCGGCACTAAACCAGTGGTTCTCAAACTTTTTCTGGCAAAATGATCATGCTCACCAGCCCAAATTTTTGATGGCATCAGCAAACTCTTGTTTATTTTCCCTACATAAATCGTATTCATTCAAATTTGTTTCACTTAATGTTTTTTCCTGGTCATCCACGACCCCTCTACAGTGGCTCTCGGTCCACTCCAGGGGGGCCTGCCCCCTAGTTTGACAACCACTAGTCTAAGGTGTTTGAATTGGATCAATTGACCAAGCTCATAGAAGCGGCTTAAATCTATTAATTCTATACACTAAGTAGACTACAGGGGGCTCAAAGAAAGTCTAATTTGCATGGTGCAAATTAGACTTTCTACTTTTCTGTGGTTCACTAATGATCGAGGGTCACTTATGCTCTTCTGGATTGGAAGACAAATTCAAAATCAAAAGGTATTTGGGTGAAAAAATATTAAGTGCTAAGTTTTTAATCATTTGATTATTATTCTTTTGGGGCCAAAACTTCTTCAAATGTTAATAATACATCTGGTGTCTGAAATCTACGTATCTATGTTAATATGGCCATTATTGAAGGAAAGAAGAAATAACATCATTATAATAGGTGATTCCAAACCTTTCAACGGTAGTGTATTTTGACATTGTGATGTAAAATTAATGTACATTACAGAGAATTTTATCTATAGCACCCACAGCTAGCTTTGTATCTGCTAACCTGAACAAAATACTAATGTACCAGCAACTTGAACACACTGAAATCAATTAGCATGATCTAAAATTATGTAAAAAGAATTAGTTAATAGTTTGTGAGCTATTGAAATCAGTTTACACAAACATTGTAGACAGATCTGTTTATCACACACACAGACTCCAGTCCAATATTCTTCCTACTTTCCACTTGTTTTTCTTACCTCCCCTCTCAAAATCCCTCTCCAGATGCCACTCTCCTACTCCCTCACACTCCCCCTTAAATCTCCTAAAAATGCGCACGCACGCACACACACACACACACACACCTTGACTCTTTTCCCTCATCACATTCTTTCTAAGAGACCTTTTTCTGGTTGTTTTCAAGGAAGATGAACACAGAGTAAACGCACACACACACAGACACACACACAGTGCAGACAGAGCCTGGGGGTCTTCAGAGTGATGCCAGTGTTTCAGACAAGTCGACATTTCCCACCCAGTTCCTGCCATGTGTGGGTGAGTCTCTTTCTCGGTGTGTGTGCACTCTGCTCTGGAATGCCTCAGTAATTAGTCTTTTGTCCTATGCAGCATTTTCTATGCTAATTAACCCTTCTCCCATGGAACGCACACAGACTGTATGGCTCTTGCTCTATCGCTCTAGCTGTCTGATTGGTTATGATGGTGTACAGACTGTGTTTTCACTGGGCGTCTTCCTCGTCTGGAAGCTAAATGACTAATTTATTCTCTCACCCTGAGATCGAAGCTCATTTAAGCAGGGCAGTGGCTTTGCCAGTGAGAAACGCAGCAGAAGTAGACCTGTCTAGGTCTAGACCACACTCTTTACTATTAGTTATTGATTATTAATATACAAAGACCCAATAGAGCCACAGAGTATACTAGACTATACAGTGTAGTGTATAGTATACAGACTAGAGAGCCAAACATGTCTTCACCGGTCTGGACATTTTTTTACGTTTTAGAGGAAGACAACACAATTTTAACCTACAATACATGTTCTGTTGCCCATTGCGGTGATTTCTGGTCACTTAAGTACTTTGTTGAAGGTCACCACAATGGTGGCAATAAGAGAGGGGCATTTTTAAACACTAACTACTCAGCCAACACTGGAGATCAAATCTGCATATTTCAAGTTAAAAGCACAGATACTGATCTTTATATATATATATAAAATAATAATAGTAAAAACTAATAATATAAACTATTAGTACTGATACATCACTCTGATCGTTTTGATTAGTTTGAGTAAAACAAAAAAAAACCCTACCCCCTTTCCAACAAGAAAATGGCTAACGTATGCACGTCAGGGTGAATGAATGAAGTGAAACAACTTTTTAATTCAGTTTAATTGCCACGCTTATATTTTCCTGTGTTTGTGAACCTGCTGTACATTGATACTTGATTTATTGAAGACTTTAACTCGGGGTCATATTTCCACTGTGATCTGGAGGAGAAATTTTGACCAATTCATTAACAGAAAACAAGAGGACAGCAGTCTGAAAGCAGCCATCGGTCAAAGAACAAGCTGAATAAATGGAACCACTGAGACATACATAAAGGACCCCAGCATGTTGAAACAAACCAGTGATGGGCTGTTACATGCACTGGCAGAGTAAACAGCATCCACTGGTCTCTGTGAGGCCTAATGCCAATTTTAATAAGGGAGAAAGAAGTTGAAAAAGATCTCAGTGGTGCCGACAAGTGCCATGTGTCTGGCTGCTAATTTCAAGCATATTTTGTAGTTCAAACACAAAGATTTAGACCAAAAAGATGCAGCTAAATGTGACAACAGACAGGAACAAAGATAAGCAGCTGATCTGCAGGATGTTACACAGAAACATAACAGGATGGTTGTTTTTGTGTTCTCTCATTATCATCTACATCCTGCCGTTCTGTTGCCATAGGGTAAATGCAGCCTGTCTGTTACCAGCATGGCCTGCAAACACGCCTGCCCACCCCCTTTTAGCCAGTGTGTATGTCTGCGGTTGCGTCAGCCTGTGTGACGGTGTCTATGAATAAGTAATAGAGTATGAGCTCATCCTGTAGTTTGTGGCAAGCTGAGCACAGACGGCTCACCGGGGAAATGACAACATCTTTGGGATTCGGGTCTTTCAGCTCACAGGAAACGTCGTAGGAGGATGAAAATGATGAGGATGATTTAAGACTAATGCTGCTGCAGCACCTGCACTTACAGATCTTTCTTTAGAGTCCCATAGCTTCAGAGTGACATTCAGACTTCCCACTCTGGTATATCATGAAACCAGTTGCTGCTAACATCTTAATGATACAAAAGCTGTCCAATATATTTGTCTCATGGCTAGGTTAGTGAAGCAAGTGTACAACGGTGGTTGAAAAATGTGGTTTCCTCCTTAGCGAATTATGCAGTCTTGGTAACAAATTCAACTTTATAAATATATATATATATATATATTATATATAAATATATATACATATATATACATATACATATATATACATATACATATATACATATACATTTATATATATATATATTATGTTGGCATGTATGTATAAAAAACTGAACATGAGGCGGTTTTTTAATACATTTTTAATAATCTGTAAGAACAAGAAACTAATGTTAAACAAATTTTTACATAAAACCTGACAATGAAAAAATAAAGCAATAAATCTGTAATCCTAAACCTTTACCGTAAAACTACATCTGGATCTGACTGTAAATCTAATACTTCAAATTCTGTTTAAAGCATGCACACACACACACACACACACACACACAGAACATGGTGGGGAGAAGGTGGACATGTTTATTGTCAGTACACATAGACATCTGAAAACAAACCAGCCACTATAATTCCTCTGTGTGTGTGTGTGTGTGTGTGTGTGTGTGTGTGTGTGTGTGTGTGTGTGTGTGTGTGTGTGTGTGTGTGTG
>JBBPCS010066450.1:0-17031 GCA_037974645.1 Hollardia meadi
CAGAGACCCTGAGGACTGATTTAATGACTGTCCAGAGAGACCCCGAGGACTGAGTCTGTCCACAGAGACCCTGAGGACTGATTTAATGACTGTCCAGAGAGACCCCGAGGACTGAGTCTGTCCACAGAGACCCTGAGGACTGATTTAATGACTGTCCAGAGAGACCCCGAGGACTGAGTCTGTCCACAGAGACCCTGAGGAATGATTTAATGTCCATCCACAGAGACCCTGAGGACTGATTTAATGTCCGTCCACAGAGACCCCGAGGACTGAGTCTGTCCACAGAGACCCTGAGGTCCTAACCCTAACCCTGCTAGTGTACGTTATCTGAGGCCGCTTCTTCAGGTCGCCCTCCCATCCCTCGATAGCAGAAGGCAGAGGTATGATCACAATATCTCCTATGAGATGTAACGGGGTGTTCACACGTTTTCCAAATCACTCTCAGAAAGAGGATTTGTGTACCGTTACCATGGAAAATGCCGGTTATGGCTCAGTGAAGAGATGCGCAGGAAATCATGCCCATGAGGAATAAGGTGGATATTCACCTGTTTTACTGCAGGGTGCAGAGTGCTCACCTGCCGCTGAGGGTACAGGGGCTGATGGGGACTGTAGGCCATGCTGTGAGGATACTGCTGCCCGTAACCATCATGTCCATGCCTTAAGAGAGGGAGCAGACGTTACTCACCACACACAGACTACAAACAGAACACTTCCTGTCCCAGCCCTCCTCTCACCTCTGCGGGGGGTATCTGTTGGGGTATGTGCTGGCCTCGTTACCAGATGGACCCATGCTGTTCTGGCCTCCAGGGGGCGCCATGCCTCCTTCATTTCCCATCACATGATCTGGCCTGCAGGATGGAAAAAGACAACATGAATAGAGTCAGTGCTGTAAAATATAAATACATTATAAATTGTCATGAGACTAAAAGGATAAAACTCAAAAGTAAATGGAGTTTATGACATTTATTTGCCTTCCTGACCATCTTACTTCCTCCCATAGCCAGGGCCGTAGGGGTACATGTCCTGCATGGCACCACCAGGCATCTGACCAGGACCGAAGGCCTGGCTGGGCCCCGGACCTGCAGAGGAACAGGCAAAGACGTAATTTGGTTAAAAAAACTGCTCCAATTCAAAACGTGTTTTATTGCTTGTCTTACCAAAACACTAATGTTGACCCCCTGAAGGGGGAAAGACTGAGGAAAGTGTTCAGTTAGCAATATGAGCTAAAACACAAACACTGTGTGCACAGCTCTTAAAAACAACAGTTGACCACCGAGGGGCAGCAGAGCGCAGTAACTGAAACTGAAAGCCTGAATAAAACACAGAGTGATTCCACAGCACTGGTCCTGTTTTATACTGGTCAGATTTCTGTAACTGGTTTGGACAGTAGCTGGTCCTGGATCAGATGGACCAGCAGGATCTGGGTCCTGAGTCCTAGTCTGTTTTCTTCACAGCGATGCAGTCTGAACTGGGTAAACATGTCCAGTATCAAACCAACTTCAAACTGCTTGTAGTTTGTAAGATGTTTTTTCTCACGAGCTGAATGTATTGCTGGAATAGGTCTCAGCTTACGGACCGTCAGAGTCTGGCCTGAGGGAGCCACGTCCAGACTACAGGACTGTTTTGATTACTCAGACTGGGATCTGTTCAAACGGGCTGCCACCCAGAACCACACGGACCTGAACACCGACGCCTGATCTGTTTTGGACAACTTCTGTAGGGACGAGGTTACTACAGTTAAGAACATCTGCAAATTTCCCAACCGTAAACCATTAATGAACAAAGATGTTCGCTGTCACACTGCAGCAGCGTTTTGTGTCAAACTGCTGAACACACAGTCGCACCACCACCACCAGACTGGAACTGAACTGGACCTCAGCTACATACAGACACAGTTACATACCGGTATGTTGAACGTGTCAAAACGCGTCAAACTGAACCAACATGAAGCACAAAATGAAACAGACCAAAGAGATAAAACCACTTTAACCCAAATCTCTCAAAATGTAACATAATATTTTTAACTACACATATGTACCATGCTGTTGACACCAGGTGACCTACCTGTTCCCAGGTTGGGGGCCCATGTGGCTATGAGGAATGGAGGCAAGGGTCTGGGGTTTCAAGTCTCCAGGGGCCTTGGTCTGGGTATTGGGGCCCTGCAGGGAGCCTGAGTTGGCTTCAGAAACACAGACCAGACAGAAAAGCTGCAGTCATTAAGACTACCTAAAGAAAAAGGTGGACCACAAACATCACCAGGAATAACAATCAAGTCTTCTGGAGCAGACTGCTCCTTTAAGTATGAGACCACCAGGTTTCAGGTCTGCAGGGTGGTTATTCTGCAGTCAGCGTCACTTTGCTTTTAGCGAAACTTTCTAACTGATAAAAATTTTTTACAATCTAAATTTTATATCGTTTTAGGCTCATTAAACAGAGAAAATGCAGCACCTACAAACAATATATGTTTTTCTTTAGCTTTTTTGTTCATCTGAACTTATAAGCAAATGTAATGAATATATCTTTAATCAAATATATTTAAATATGCGATTTAAAGTATTTTTACCATCTGAAATTATACAGTAGAAGGTGTTTAGTCAGAGGCTGCAGAGTTAGCAATATCTAGTAGCACTAGTTTATCCGGTGGTATTTTTTTTCCTGCATTTTAATTAGATTTATTTTATTCATTACTCGTTACTGTATTTTGACAATATTGTATGAACACATTTAATCGACTCTGAAGCAAGAGAGAGGCATCGTGGGAATTAGGTCAGATTGAGGTCACTGATGTTTACATTCATACTGTCGTCCCCACCTGACAACTTGCTCTGCTTCTGTTACATAATCAGATCAGTGTGTGTGTGTGTGTGTGTGTGTGTGTGTGTGTGTTCTGGGATCATTTTAACGTTTTTCAGAGAGAGGACATTACAGCTCCATCATTATGTTGAAGTGATGACTTTTCGTCATTCAGAGGCATCTTTCATGTAAATGTTCTTTACAGCTTCATTCAGACATGACAGGAAATTCACAGGAGTCACAATGCTTTAATGTCTGTCAGCTGGTCCACAGAGGAAGTGATGTCACTGCTGGAAAACAGCAGGACGTTAGAAAGTGATGATACCAACAAAGAAGAATGTTTTCTCGGTTCTCTGTCATTGATGGATTTCAGTTGGAGACTTCATGTCTGAATGACCATCGCGAGCAATACTAACCCTGTCGTGAATTCATTCATTATGTTTATCTGATGACATTCAGTGTTAGTGTGTTGTGTAACAGAAATGTTTAGAGTCCCTTTAATTTTACATGTTTATTCATATATAAAACCAGAACTGTTACATAACGAGGTGAATGTTTCCTTCTGTTGTACATTCATTGAAACACACTTGTGAACACCTGTGATTTGGTGACTTGCGAGGACCAAACTTTTCAATGGTCAGAAATGTCTGAAGAAAATTCTAAAGAAACTGTTTAACACAAATATAACTGTTTTTAATACACTTCATGTTTTTACTCCTTGTGGTCCACTTTAATACTCTTGTTTAAGTACCCTTGGTTTCTGAAAAGTCTAAGTTATGAAAAGCCTCGGGTTACAGGTTGTGAAGGTCAAGGTCAAGGTGGTCTTTATTATCGCAGAGGGGCAATTTGTAGTACAGCCAGCAGTAACCACATCACATCAGACACACATTGAATCCTCAACAAAAACAACAGTGTCAACAGGGGCAATGAGCTTTGAGTCTATGCAACAAACACAAAAAATCACAATAAAATCACATCAAATTTTTTAAAAAGGCAATAGCAGCAGGGACCAATGCGTTCTTGAGTCTATTTGTCCCACATCTTGGCATATTTTACCTGCGGCCAGATGGAAGCAACTTAAACTCCTTTGCCAGGGGGTGGCTAGGATCATCCAGGATAGACTGGGCCCTTTTCAGTGTCCTGACCTTGTATAGGTCAGAAAGGTCATTCAGGGTTGTGCCTGTGATTTTGCTGCACACTTCGACAATACCCTGCAGTTTGTTTTTGTTTTTAAGATTAAGTGACCCGTACCAGCTGACGAAGGCGAAAGTGAGGACTGATTCAATAAAACAAGAATAAAACATTTTCATGAAGGTCTTTTCTACATTAAAATTACGAAGCTTGCGGTAGAAATGCATGCGCTGATGGGCTTTTCCACATACAGCATCAACATGAGGCTCGAAGGTCAGTTTGTTGTCAATGATTGTGCCAAGATATTTATATTGCTGCACGACATCAACAGCCTGGCCATTTAGGCCTCAACTGGAACCTACTGTATGCTGAGGCCTTTAATGCAATCAATCCATCTATCCATCGGCCATCAGCATGGCCTATGCTACTGATCATATTATCACTTTTAACAGAATATTTTCAGCCAGACCTGTGTTGCATTCCATTTGTCTCCATTTTAAAACTCCTGAGGGAAACTGTCTCAATCTCACCTCGATCTCCTTTAGCCCCTATTTATACTTACTTAAATGAAAACACAAGAACCTCTGGCAAAATAACTTACCTCTAATAATGCTCTCAGTAAGTTTAATAAGCTCTGCATTCTGTGTCAGTCTAACAAAACTGGGGCAAAGGCTGAAACTGTGTAAAGACAGACATAATAAACATCAAAATCAGCTTTATTATGTGCACACATACAGTTTTTCTCAATGTTACACACAGTTCCAATAGAAATGGCTAAACAGTGACAACAAAGATCGGTAAACATAGAACTATTAGGTGGGAAAATAGGTGTATAAATATATACAAAAAGCTACACTGTATAACAACAACATACAATTCTATAAACAAGTCAAATGTGTATAGAGAGAGAGAGAGAGAGAGAGAGAGAGAGAGAGAGAGAGAGAGAGAGAGAGAGAGAGAGAGAGAGAGAGAGAGAGATTAATGGGTCGTCCCTTTGTAGGCGGAGAAACCAGAGTAACTACAAATACAGAGCGATCCTTCTTGTAACAAGATTATTACAGACCAAGGGATAAACGAGGACAGCGACGGAAACGAAGCCGGGCTGTTGTTGTTTTTTTTACAGGTAATATTGAATTCATCGACTCGACAGCCACATAACAATTTCAATTTCAATTCAATTAACTGCATTATAGCGTCGGGGGTGTAAAGGAAAAAAGGAAAGGAGCTACAACGCCGTGCATTAACTTGCCTCGTGCACCGGCGCGTGACGTACGTGGCTTGATTTCATCATCCTTATCGACATTTTACACGATGTCAAACTTCTTTTGGCGCTGTTACTCTACATACTTCGATAAACGATTTAATATTTCAACAGTTGTTTTTTTTTGTTAAATGGATTTTGTTGTTGCATGTGTAACGAACCAGAAAGAACAGTCAGCAAACTAAGACTTCCGGTTATCTTATACGTCTAACATTAAAACTGGTCATAAAGCGAGTCAAATAAGAGGTAATCGGTGGTACATTCAAATTCTCGCACTCGTAAGGCTGTGTTTATTGCAACAGTACTCTTTATACTTAAGCTTTCTACACAGCTCGTATGGAGAAAAAAAATGCACAATGAAGCCACAACAGTAAACGACGTGGCCATTGTGTACGTATGCGTTTACTGCAAAAATGATAGCAATGGTTATCAAAGATTAACTATTAATTGCTCCTTTTTAATACCTGTAACAAGCAACTCTTATTGTGAAGTTCACAAATGTGCAATGGTGCAAATGTTAATTGGAACCATTTAATTTCTGCGAATAGGACTTATTTTATGAGATGTTATGTTCTCTCTGTCTGGTCACATGTTTTGCTACATGTTTACCATTGAAACGACTTTTTTTTGGCACAGGAGTTCAGGGCCCACATCCTTTTTAAAGAAGAGACTAAATAACTTCTGGCCCTATATAACTACTGTTTTTCTCCTGTTATCCACTCCCCTGTACCTCCATCTCTAAATAAATCAGATTTAACCATGAATAAGGACACGGAGATCGACATGAAGGAAGTGGAGCTCAATGAGCTGGACCCTGAGAAGCAGCCCATGACGGGGGACGGCCAGGCTGCAGGCGGAGAGAAAAATGGCAGCGTCAAGCTGAAGGTCCCTGAGGACGATGTTACATTCACTGGCCTGTCCAAGGAGGAGCTGATGAAGGTTGCTGGCACTCCAGGGTAAGAGCTACCGGGCAACAGTTGTTAAAAACAAACTTTTTAAAACATACAGGTGTTGTATTGTTGTGGTCACATCTCTTTCACATCCTCTGTCTTTAGATGGGTGCGAACCCGTTGGGTGCTTCTTGTCCTGTTTTGGCTGGGCTGGGTCGGCATGTTGGCTGGAGCCATAGCGATCATCGTCCAGGCCCCTCGCTGCAAGCCCATCCCTGAGATGAACTGGTGGAACGAAGGACCTCTGTACCAGATCTCTGATGTTGAAGCTTTCTCAGACGGAATCGAAGGTAGACTCCCTTTTAGTGAATATGGATTTTCCGGGTAAATGTACTATGTTTTTATTCCTCTTAGACTTTTAATGTCAGGAGTGGTTCCTTTTTGTTGTGATGTCATCCTTCTCCCCAAAATAAGGCTCTGAGATGATGGTGTGGTAGGTCAAAGTCTCATGACAAGGTCTAGGATTTCCTTAGTTCCGCACAGTCTATTTCAGCTGGCCAGATACCACACTGCTGACTAGGCTCACAACGTGTGACTCAAGGTCTAACGGTATCGCTATATCTCGCCTCCTCAGATTTGAGGTTAAGGTTGAGCAACTCGGTACAGAACAAGATTCTTGGGCTTCATTTTAGACATCAAAATTTATTAAGCTAGGTCCCTCCAGGCTTTTACTTTCATCAAAGGCCAATTAATGAGACTGTCAAAATTATTAGCATTCATTTTCAAACATTCATTTCAGCCAGTAAATTTTAAGAGGCAGGAAGGAAGGACAGATGGTCCTTAAGTGAATTGCGAGGGAGAACTCGGGCTTCCAACAGGCCTTGGGCAGAATTCCAACAGCTACACGTGACCTGGTGGTGTTTTGTTTTTTTAATATATAAAGGACTTACTTGTGCTCAGACTTCCCATGGCCAGCGGAGGGAGTCATTCACATGCTCCTGCCTTAAGTCAATACTGAGCTAAAGGAGAGAATTTTCTTCCTTAGCTGTCTCCTAAACCATCAAAATGTCTCTCCAGCCTTCTGCCCTCTCTTCCTGTACCTCTGACCCTGCTAACTTTCACACATCAAGTCTCTGTTGTCCGTCCCCATCGTGAAAAACTACACTGACATGACATTTCATTCTCCCTCCCTGTCCTTCTGTTTGTCTCTAGGCGTTGAAGCAAAGTTGGACAACATAAACCAGTTAAAGGTGAAAGGCCTGGTTCTCGGCCCTCTACACATCGTCCAGGCTAATGAGCCCCACACCCTGGATCTTAAAGAGATCAACCCGATCCTGGGAACAAAGGAAGCCCTGGTCAGTCTGATTGAAAAGGCCCAGAGGAAGGGTAGGTTGTCAACTGAAATAGTTTATTTAGGTGTAAGAACTCAAATCAGCACAAATGTTGGGTTCACTTTCACTTAATGGTAAAAGAGTAGTATCTAATGTTTGCTGTGTTATCTGGTATTTTGGAGAGCTCAAGCTAAGATGTTGTTTGCTAACTGTTTTTGTTTACTTTACCTCTTAGGCATTTCTGTGGTGCTTGACCTGACTCCAAACTTCCAGGGATCTGCGGCCTGGTTCACAGATGTTGGTGATATGATTGAGAAAGTCAAGGTATGACACACAAACCATGTTCTGTGGTCTTACGTTCACTAAATTTGATTTGTGTGAAAGCAAGACCCTTTGGGTCCAAGAGTAGTACTGCTAGAAAGAATCCATGTCATTGAACTGCTCTTGCTGTTGTAGCTAAGGTGCTCATTATCTCTTCCAGGCTGCTGCGGAGCACTGGCTGAGTTTGGGTGTTGATGGCATCAAGGTATCTGACCTCAATGTTGCCTCCAGCTCTGTTGATTGGCCGAAGCTGCAGGCTGCCGTCCAGACCAATAACACTAAAGACAATAAGAAGAGGTAACAATAGCTGCCATTTTCTGACTTCTTTTGGTTCTGCATAAGTAAACCGTCTCCACAAGAACACTGAATGTTTAATTTGCAAGAACTTTGGTAGAATTTGCCTATTACCTGCCGATAGAAAAAGCAATTCTGAGCAAAGACTGCACTGATGATACTCAAACAATTTCTTTAATATCGGGTGTTACAAGAAGTTAAATTTGGCAAGTCCACCTTAAAATCAGGACTTAACAGATTTTAAACTTTTGAAGAATTCTTGGGGAATCTTCCTCAGGGAAAGCATCAGTAAAAAGTCACCTGACATGGTTATGTTTCCTGAGAACATGGATATTGAAAGCATTCCAGTGCTGCAGGGGACTGTGGGTGGGGGTTGGGGAGAGACGGACCAACAAGGGGAGACCTTCACATTCCACTGGCGCTTTGAATGCTCTCATGGTAAAGCGACACCTTGTGGAGGATTTTGTTGAATAACACAAAATAGGCTTTTTCGGGTGTTTCAAGAGGTTTACTTATCTGAATTCTGTGCTATTCTTAAAGCAGTTAATGCTATAACTTTACATGTTCTACTTTCAACTGACTGCAACCAGTGTCAGCAGTTTAAGCCAATTCCCTCCAATCTCCTTTGCTTAATATGATAAATCTTACCACATTCTGTGTTTTTTAGGGCACTGATGGCTGTGGTTGAAAGTATTTCAGCTGCAGAGGTGTCTCAGCTTGTCAATACCAGTGGTGTAGATCTTGTCCTGTCCGACCTGCTCAGCAGCAAAAATGGAGGTAGGCTGGTGTGTCCTGTTTGTCTCACCACACTTGCATGTACATCAAGTGTTTAGTTTTGTGATGGGGTTGGCTGACTTTAAATATTCTGACCACAATATCATACTTTTTTCAACAGAACACATCCATTATTATTCATTGTGTGAATTTTATCACTTTTTATCTTAATTATAGTGCCATTCTTCCTGCACAGTAATGTGGCCTTTACAGTTAATTTGGAGTTGTTGCTTCTTTTAAATCAAATTCCCCATCATTGTATTTCCTACTGTGTCTAAATTTGGAACCGACAACTGCAAGAGGCAAATGTCCACTCCTGTGTGAAAACCAACTAACTGCTGCAAATTGGTTGCAGGTGATAATTTTAGCCCATGTAAAATATGTGCAGGTGTGGAACGCATCAAGGCCATGGACATCCTTAACTCTCAGCAGAGAAGTCTGGGCTGGGGTCTCGGCGCCACCCAACAGGACCAGCTGTCTAAACAGGCAATGACCCCAGCCCTGATCCGTCTCTACCAGCTCCTGCTGTTTACCATGCCTGGAACCCCGGTGTTTACCTACGGAGACGAGATTGGCCTCCACGCAGGACAAGTAAGCTATGGAACAGAGCAGATGTTGAAGTGTTTTCGATTAGCTTCCAGCTGTTGCAGAGTGTAATCGTTTGTCTTTCCCCTTTTTGTTTCCTTATCAGGGTTCAGAATCTCCTAAGATGGTTTGGAACATAGAGAAGGAACCTGCTGAAGGAGCCGCTGTCAATTTGACTGCTGAGGTAGGAGTGTGTTCACAGCAACTTGTTGGTGTAGAAAAGGAGTGCTTGAGCAAACTTTTAAAAACATGGTCAAAAACATTCATTTGCTTTCAGCATTTGTTTTAACAAAAATCCTCAATTCTCACATTTATAGGCTGAGCGGAAGGAGCGTGTCAAAATAAGGAAGTGGTTCGTGTCCCTCAGCGATATGCGAGGCAAAGAGCGCTCTCTCCTCCACGGGGACTACTACCCTCTCTACTCCTCCGCCACGTCACTATCTTTTCTCCGTCTGTGGGACCAGAGCGAGAGATACATAACGGCCGTCAACTGGGGAGCAGCACCTGAGACTGTCACGTTCACACTGGCACCTACAGGCAAGTTCAACAGAAATGTAACCAGTTAAGTGGTCATGTGTTTTATCCGATAAAGTGCATCAACAGTAGTCGTGTAACACCTTGATCTTTGTTCCTGCAGAGGGAGTAGAGTTGCCAGAGACAGCAAAGGTGAAGCTGTCGACTGATGAAGAGCTGAAAGCAGACTCCACCGTCAGCTTGGATAAAATCACACTAGGACCAGGACAAGCGGTCCTGCTGCAGTTCCCCTATAAAGGCTAAAGATGGCGCCAAACTATAGGAAATTTACACACAGACTAGACTTGGTTTAAAAAGACACCAGAAGTCAGTCCCAATCTTTAGGAGTAAGTTGGTAAAAGATACAGGACACTTCTTTTTTTCTATCAGTTTATTTAGTCAGAACATAAATTGATTGGGTTAAAGAAAATCAGAACAATGGCCAGTACAGATTCGGTTCTGATAACACTTTCTTTTTTTTTTTTAGTTGGCTTTTATTGTTGGTTTTGGTCCCAGGAGAAGATGCAGCAACCTTAGACATGTCCTCATGAATTGAGTATTTTGTTCTTTTGTCATCTTTTTATTGTTGATCTGTACATTGTCCCAACAATGTGAAAGACATTCCATTCTTGTTCTTTGGGCATTCCTTTAGCAGTTCATATTGAGATTTTTCATAGAATACATTTTAAGAAATTCTGTTAGAACGAAAGTTTTATTTTTATTTTTTCTCTCTAAAGACAGTAAAAACAAGTTAACTTTGAACATGTGTCGTATCTTAGTTTGAAGTATTTGAGTGATGGTAAACAAAATTGCCGCAAATGGCATCAAGTCTGTGAAGTGAACTGAATTGGAAATGAATAAACCAAAAGTTTTGTTCCGACTCCTCTCGTTCTTCTCATGTTTTGGTGTGCGAGACAATATTCTTAAAAGAGTGAGTTCTGTGTTTTAAGCGTGTTCTTTGTGCTGGAGATAATATCAGATGAGACGTTCACTATTTTCAGAATATACAGGTGTGTTTAAGTGTGTCACAGATGTTAACAGAGGAAGCACATCTATATTTTATCACCATCCTAAGATGAGTGTTATCCGCTCATTCTACTTGACTCTAAAATGTTCGCTGTGCACATACCTAAAAATTAACTAAATACAATGACGGTCTAATAGGTACCACTGTCAAACAGTTTGGCAGAAAAAAATGTTCAATTTGTAGTGCTAGGCAACACTTTTAGCCCTGATTACTCACACTATGCCTGTAAAAATCCCTCTGGTAGACATACAAACAAAAGCAGCGTTTTCTAGCCCAGCAAGTGTCATCATTGTCTCGGAAACCATTCACCTAAATCTAATTTTTGTAAACGACATAAACTTACTAAATGATGAATCAGCATTGGTACTGTACTGTAGGTATCATATACAGTAGACCTACTTACACTGAATTGTTGCTCACAGAAGAAATGGCTTTACACACTTGATGATCAAACAGGTTCTTTTGTCATCCACACAACTGGTTTTCTGTGGTGTTTTAAGTATGTTCAGTTAGAATGGCACAGAAAAAGAGCAAAAGAGGGGAAGACCATGTTTACTACTGTGAAAGATGGAAGGTTTGACCTAATTTTACAATTTCACTTGTGTGAAAAATGCCAGGTTACGTTTTAATCCCATATAAATTGGAGCCCAGTCTGAGGTCCTTGACATGCCATTCCAGTTACTGGTTTGACATTAAACCATAATTTATTCAGCCATGGAACAGGACTCTGTACATTTACTCAGTAAGTACAATATTTATACTTCAGTTTGTTTGTTTTTTATATAATGTATTTGTGCTCCACTGCATTTTATAGAGAACTATACTAGGCTACATTATTATCATTAAGTTACTTTGTAAATTATATTTTTTAGATATAAAGCTTACCATCAGTTCTTGAGATATAATACGGTTTCTAATTAACGCAGCAGTATTTAAGTAGATAAATTTAGCTGGACCAGCTTCAACAGTAAAACATTCCTTACACATGAAGGCATGAGTAATTAAAAAAATTCAATAATATAGGCTATTTGATAATATAAAGGGGTCATTCTGCTGTACTATATTTATGTATTTATTTATATTTATCAAGTTTTTGAATTTGAATGTTGATGATTTTAATGGTTTCTCTTGTTTGTTTGTTTTGTTGCGGTTTCAATCTTTAAGCATTTGTCAGCCAAATACACCACAACAACTTGCAAAACAAAACTTTGAAATATAAAAGGGTAATTACATTAGAACACAAACAGGGCTACTGATCAGAGTCCAGTCAGTAGCATGAATGGTCCATAAAATCACTCTCATCCTGTCATAATGCGTCCAATAACGGTACAGCAGAACTGCTGCACAATATTTGACATTACTTTTAAAGGTGGCAGTGACGTCGTGTTTGCCGGTGGCTTTTCTACAAAGTGCTTGTGATGCATCTGCTGCAGTACAGTTAGTGTAGATATACTGTACACTGAAGTTTACATGGTGAAAAACTATTCATTGGGCCTTTAAGCCACATGTTAAAGTCTGTTATATGAAAGTGCAGAATGTGACTTGTTTTTCTTTCAATCATTTCATTTTCGATTTTTAACACATACAACCTCAAACAGGAAAGTCCATAACAAAACACTGGACTGAGACAATGACTAAAGATACATACAAACAATATAAACATACCGTTGGTCAACGATCTCTATGATCTCTTGGTTTTGAATATGTTGTACTTGTTATTTTGCTTTAAACTCTGATGATTAATCTTTCATGGTGATTATGGTGTCATGTGTTCCCAAGTGATTAGGCTAAATGTTTGACCCCACACAAAATACACAAATCAAGAGAGTAAAATGCACATAACTAACTACCCTGGCATTTAAACTTAAAAAGTTTATTTATCAAATGCTTCAACCTCATGCTTTATCTTTTAAGTTTGCAAAAATGTTAATTTCAGTTTCATTATACACCTCGTGTGTGCAATGTAATGTCACCAACGCCTCAGCATCTCATTCAGAAATCATCAATTTAAAACCATCCATTTAATAAAAGTGTCAAACAGCCCCTTGAACAGCTGAAACTCAAGTTCTCAGCAGACACTTGGTACAATACAGGGCCGCCGTGTTGCTGTGGTATCACAG
This sequence comes from Hollardia meadi, assembly GCA_037974645.1. Lineage (NCBI taxonomy): Eukaryota > Metazoa > Chordata > Actinopteri > Tetraodontiformes > Triacanthodidae > Hollardia > Hollardia meadi. The sequence goes on from JBBPCS010066450.1 coordinate 13,041, forward strand.
GGGAGGTTTGAAGTCGATGATACCGGGAATCAGAGCCCGTCTCAGCACCTGTCTGCGCACCCCACGCCACTGTGAAACCCAACCACCGCCTCACCCACCGCCATGCACACTCATGACTGACTCTCAGTCTGAGTCTGACACATACACATACACCTTTTACATCACAGTGACCTTTCATCAGCTTTCAAGGAGAACTGTAGAGACGCAAGTGATGTTTTTCACTGAAATACAGCAATGTAAGCCACTCTTACCTGTCACTTCATGATGGAAAGCCCTCAGCTCTGAAAACCTGAAACCTCTGAGTAAAAACAACATATGGTGTGCTCAAAACTCGCTCACTATACTGACAGTAACCTAACCATTTAATATATCACCAATATTTGCATGTTAGCAAATAAATGTCTATTTCTCTGTGATAGTGGTTTACGGCTGACCGAAACCCTGCTTCATACACAATCACAACATTATGAGCTGTTGGCTAATGTGTAGTTCTTCTGGAACATTTTGTTCATCTCAAGCCTAGTTTCAAGGCAAAAACAGGGGGAAAAGACACACGTTTACCTTCGTTTTTGAACTTCCAGCCCTCTCCTCTTGACTTCTATCAACAATTATTGTCAATGCTTCAGAATGTCACAAATGTTCAGTCTTAAAAGGGTTGGATTAAACCCCTGTCCTGCTCATGGCCTTATAACAGCAAAAGAAATATGGTGAAAACACCAGAATCACCTTCAGTGCATCGTTGGCTAAATGACTTGTCGGGTGCACTCCACCTTGAAAGAATCAGCAGTTTGGGCTGGCTTCTTTGATTTTCCCCAAGGAGAACACATCAATTTGAATGATAATTTTCATTTGTCATCAGAGAGCTCTTAGAGAATCGGTTGAGAGAGGTAGGCTGCGTTCTTCTCCTGAATTCATTAGCTGTATTAACCTTTCTATGACCTTTCTATGACTTTCTCTTTGTTTTGTTAGGTTGAACACTGTTCTTTGTTCCTGTGGGTTCACTGTTCTGTTTCTTACAGACTCAAATTTACGACTCTAACAACAGTGTGAACAATAACAGAGCTTTAGTTTTAAAAAAAAACTCTGTGCATTGTGTACAGTTTCACTTTGCTTAACTGTACCCAGATATGCTGCGTGGTAACTAAATTAATTTAGGCCAAAATATGGCGCTATATAGACATTGACAAAAAAAACAGTAATTTTACCTTGCAAATCATCGTTAAAAAAAACACACTTTATTCATGCTTGACAAAAACAAAACGAAAATCACCAAAACTGGCTCTACATGCTGTTTTCCCCCACAGGACATTAGTAACGTATTCAGAGTGTCCTATCCATGTAATGAAATTATTAGCTTGCTAGCTCTCCTGTTTACGCTAAAAAATCAATAAACTATGCTTTAGGTAGCTAAAGTTTATTGGTTTCAGTTGAATGCCTTCAGCTCAGTGCTTCAAACTGCACTTTGCCATCTCGCTTGTGCCAGCCACCAAAACAAACAGAGAAGAAGATTCTGGTAGTGATGTGCAGGTTCATACTTCACAAGACCTATAGCTCAAAGTTCATTCGCATATCTCCAAAATCGTGCATCTGATCTACTTCATACTTGGCAGGCATATTGCTGGAGATCCAAGGACTTGCAGTGTTGAAGTTGGTGCAATTTGGACACGTTCAATATTAATAAACTTTGAATAACTAATCAAGCAGCTCTCTGTAGAAAGTAATTTCACCATTCAATTCATACAACATTGTTATTTGGCCCTGATCAAAATTAACCACCGCACACTGAAATGACTTCACTGTGATTCGCTCAACACAATTACGTGAGCACTCACAGGTGCGTCAAATACATATGCGTCACATGACTAATTACAATAGTCTTCTTTTTTTTTTCAAAAGTACTGCAACATTTTTTTTCAGAGGTGAAAAAAAACATGACCACAAAATCACACTCTACAAAAACCATGGCATGGTAAATATTATATAGAATTACAAGAGTAATACCATTACACATAATTTTACCTCATTAAAGGGGAATTCCGGTATTTTTAAACCTGGGCCTTATTTTTAGATACTTGGATGTGTAAATGATTCATACTTACTCAAAAGTTTTGGAATTGGTCCAGTAAATAGTCTCAGCCGACAGCGACACGGCTGCAATGGCTGCAACATAATCCTTTGGAGCAACTCCGATCGTCAAAGTTACGTCCACTGAAAGTATTTTTTCTTGCCTCTCACAGGCTGAGATTGTTACTCTAAGTGTCTGAAAACATTACGGACAGGATTTGACAGCGATAGTCCTGATTGTTAGTGTAAAATCCTCTTTGTTTAACCGGAAGCACAAGTCTCGTCTGAGGAGAAGTCTCATGTCAAAATCTCGTGAGATGTGAGTTGTTGCAGGAAGACGACTGTAGAGAAGTGAGTGAGAGATGGAGAGAGGAGTTTGGAGTTTACTGAGAGGGACTGCCCTCAAGACTTTATTTCCCAAGTCATAGCTGAATATTAAGCTGATTTTAACTAGATGAGTAATACCTGTAACAACTCACCTCCCGCGAGATTTCAGAGTGAGACTTCCGTCATACGAGACTTGTGCTTCCAGCTAAACAAAGATTTTACTCTAACAATGAGTACTATTGCTGTTGGATCCTTTCTGTAATGTTATCAGACACTTAGAGTAACAATCTCAGACTGTGAGTTGTTAAAGAAAAAGCACTTTCACTGGACGTAACTTTGAAGATCGGAGTTGCCCCTAAGGATTATGTTGCAGCCATTGCAGCCGTGTCGCGGCTATCGGCTGAGACTAAATACTGGACCAATTCCAAAACTTTTGATAAGTATGAATCACTTACACATCCAAATATATACACATAAGGCCCAGGTTTAAAAATACCGGAATTCCCCTTTAAGAACTGTGATTGACTGAATATATAAGACAATAAAGAAACGATAGACTATGTGTCCTACAGCCGTCGCTTTATCGCTAGATAAAGATAAACAAACTAAAGTAATTTCAGTGTGCCTTGATTAACATTGATCTTCACTTTATATATTCCTGCAACCAACACCTGATCACTAATAATGGCTGTGCATGGGGAGTTCTGCTTATTATTTGGCTGTTTTATATTTTCCGTTTACTTTGATAGCCATATATGATTGAGAAAATGACTTAAATTATTAGACTGTTGTTACAGTCTAACGTTTTTCTTGCCCCACACTGATGCAAAAATTCAATTAACTGCATTACTTCAAGTAAAATACTGATTCTTCAATTTAGGTAAAGGGTTGTTATGACATAATTAATCTATGTGAGCTAGCCTAGCTGTCTGTCCCTACTTGCAGTGTTTGTGGTAGGCTAGGCTAACAGCTTTTGGCTGTAGCTACATTTTGACTGTACTACCATGAAAGTATTGGTGAAAGGTATCGACTCTCCACATAACTCTCGGCAAGGAAGTGAATAAATGTCAAACTTTTTCTTTATTTCTCCAAACCTAGAACAGGACTCCACAACAACAGACTGAGACTTCTATTTTTGAAAGAGTGAAAAGACAAAAATGCAGAAATTTAATTTATGGTGCATACGTCCGTACATACACAAGTGATATGCTGCTTACAAGCATGTACTGCATTATATGCATTCTGTTTTTGTATGTGTGTATGTAGGATGTGCATGCATATAATGTATGTGTGTGGCACTTCAAAAACCAACATGCCAAAAGAGACCATAAGTGAAAATGAGGAATGAGGGATGAGGGGGGAGGGGGGGACATCAAACTTACCTCCACTCAAACTGAAAGTGTGTGTGTGTGTGTGTGTGTGTGTGTCTGTGCGCGCGGCAATGTGCGGGTGAAAGTGTGAAGCCACACACACTAGGGTGTTTTTCTCTTGTTTCCAGCATCATTATGACACGACACGGCTTGACAGACACATACACACACACACACACACACACACACACACACACACACACACACACACACACACACACACACACACA
>JBBPCS010066491.1:0-17029 GCA_037974645.1 Hollardia meadi
AAAAACAAGTTACTTTTTGGAGGATGAGTCTTATTTTAAGTGTAATAAGACTTATTTTGACTAGAAATTAGACATTTTGACTAGAAATAAACACAAATGTTCTTGGAAAAAGTTTACGTTTTTGCACTGAAGCTAGACCTGATGTCCTCAAAGAAGTATGTCATGTTTACAGACGTTGTAGCTTGCTAATATTACTCAAATATATCAAATAAGCATGCCATGTGAAGCTACAGACATTATTGTGCATAAATAAACTAGTTTCAATCATAAAATTCGATTAGGATTTTTACCTTGTCCATGTTTCTGTCGGGAGCTGCCGTAGAAGACTTTCGCTGTCATCCCCGCCATCCTGTTTTTTTCCAAATGAGTGTAATTTCATTATGAGACCACTAGGTGGTGCAGGCAGGGCCCCCAGATGAGGACAATTGGTCAAAATTCTTACAAATTAAGTATCATGGTGCAGAACAGCAAAAATGTAATGTCCTCATATGCGGATGCGGGGTCTCAGGAGGTTAACATTGTGGCATTTTTAGGTAAACGTTTAACCTGATGAGCATAGTCCAGTTTACACTGATATGAATGATTTAAATACAGCTATTTTCCACAGAAGCTACAGTAGTAATGAAAGATCTCGATCTGCACCATAATCTGTGATGTTCGTTTGGACATACATTTAAAAATATTGAAGAGACATAAAAACTGTTTGTACCTTACTGAATACCTTTAAACTTCGCTACACATTGGTGGTAGTTGCAGGTTTCAAGCGTTATTTGTTACCGTACAGCAGCCAGGAAAAGACTACCCCCCTATGAAAACACGTTTAAATCAACTAGATCCGGATTTTCATTTGGATCCGCATTAAATTGTACCCACTCAAAGATACCAGCCCTCTAAATATGCTTGATTTTTAAAAAATCAAGATCCATGCATTATTCCCTCGATAATGCATGGATCTTGATGTTGGGCTGTTGGGCCTTGGCGGAGGTATGTGCTCTACTGAGTGCTGTTCTATTTTTTATACAGTATATTATCATTAGCTGCTTGCTTGTTGTAAAAATGTGTGGCTTTGCTGAAAATCCAGTAAATGTTGGATGTTTTAGCTTCTTTTCGTGAGGTGTTTTGACAGGTTGACTTACAGGCCTTGAAGAGATGCACAAGTAAATAGCAGAAAAAAATAGTATTTTTACAGATCTGGTGTTGTTGGTGTGGCCTATGTTGAGTGAATGGTTCTAAAACTATGTTGTAGCATAAAGGACTAGTAGCACACTGATGTGATGCAAACTGATATTTTACTGCAGTCTAAATGACACCATGCTTTCAGCAAGGTTAAGGCATGTAATCAGTGGTTGGGATGCTAATGGGATATTAATGCCAAGCTTGGGACATGAGCAGCTCAGGTCCTTAAGAAGGGCTACTGATTATTAGGGGTGGAACCAAATCTGAATATGGTATTCGACAGAGCACAAATGAAGGTTGTTGTTTTGTTTTTTTGCTAAATATTTCTTCCGTCCAAATATTTTTAAATGATTTGGTTTTGAGAAAAAACAAACAAACGTGGGATAGCTGGTGTGCTCATAATTATGAGCGCAGTGGGTATTTGTGCTCTGTCTGCTTGTGCTGGAGTGACAGAAACAGGAGAGTGCAGGGGAGAGGGAGCGCAGACTGAAAAGGAGCAACACAGCCCGATATACAGTATATAATATAAAATATAAAATACCTGGACCTATTGGCAAAACTTCAAGTATGCGAGTGTGCAGTGTTTACGAGGCCGACAAGGTGTTTTTCTTATGCAGTGTGTGGCACTGAATGTTATGAAGCAGAGGGAAACCAGTAAACAGCAAGTTGTCAGCAGTAAATGTACAGTGCAGGTTGCAGTGTGTCAGTAAATAAAGGCTGCAGTTTCTCAAGAATAAAGTCAAGTTTCCAAGTGTTGTTTCCCAACTGCCGGAAAGGTGAAGGGGGTTTAGCCCCAAGCAAGAATCGCTGCGGTAACGAGAGCTGCCAAGTGATAAACTGTGGTCAAGCCAGCTGCAGCTTTGTTTTTGATAAAATAAGCATCTCCTCTGCTTCCCGACTACAGTCTGCAAACTTTTCAAGTCACCTATCTTAGCCGCTTTTAATGTGACAACGAACCACCAATATCACCATTAATAATTCAGAATTTGCTGTTTGTTGATGTTGCAATAGAAGAAAAAAATCCTATGACCTCTTTGAATGTGACTACCTGTCTAGCTGCTGATGGATTTGTGGATATTTTTAGAATTTGTTGCTCAGATTTTTTTTTTTTTGTCATCCTGATGCATTGTGTCTTGATGCTGCATACCTCACTTTCAAGGTTGAAAAAGTAAAAACTGTACCATAGATAGCACAAGCACACCCTGACATACGGTACGCAGACACACTCATTTAACACATGGAGATGATAGTTTTGTTCTCTTGTTTCTCTTTTGCAGAAGGAGAATACAACTGCTTCTGTTATTGAGGTTATTTCTTGAAATCCACATGCCTTGCATCAGCAAAGAATCCCTTTAAAGTAACACACTTGAAGTGGAGAATGCAAGTGAATGCATCACAAACTACAGTAAACACAAATTACACTCAATGAACACTAAATATGCTTCGTAATCACAGATTACCTTCCGTCTTTAAGCCCTTGAACTGTGAGACACATACAAGCCCTTAGCACATGTTGTTGTGTCTGAATGCTAGGCACAATGAATGCAAGAGATTGAGTAGACCTACACCGTGCATGCTGTATATTCTTTCAAGGTCAGACTTTCCTCTTGGGTTTACTTCAGTTTATAGCCAACAACAGGAATATTAAAGAACCATCAGGTGTGTTTGGTTTGTCGCAGTGTCTGGTGTGCTTCTGTGAAAAAAACACCAAGCAGTGTTTGCCAACTGGGCTTCAGGATGGATGATTTAGTAGACTCTCCGCTCTCAGTCATTATATCCACTACCGAGTCTCATAAAAAATGCTGTTGGTCTCACAGAACGATGCATCCTGACACTCATCTCCAGGGCTTCATAAAATGCTGCAAACACTCCCAGTCTTACACTTCCAATAACTGTATGAGCCATAAAAAGTCCTTAGGGCAACAGTACAAATGCATGTGTGGTTTGTAGTGTGTTGAGCATGTTGTTGATTGTGTACAAGCAGGACAGGTACTGCATATATCTTGTGATTAACCAAGGCAGTGGGAAGTGCCCTCCAGTACTCCACTGAGTTCAATTTAAGGTAATTATGCAGGAATATGCTGAATGAGCTCCTTGCGGGACAATGCAGAATGCTTTCTGTAGTGTGACTGTGATCGTGGCTCCCCAGTGACACCCACCATGCTCTGAAGCAACCCATGGCCACAGAAAAGCTTCGACTTGACACATTAAATATGGGCATTGGGGGATCTTAATGTATGAGAGCAGCATCAAATACAGAGCGGCCTGCATACATTACTGCATGCTTTAAAGTTTACTTTGTGGTTGTCTCACTAACTGTCTTCTTTTAGTCTGGGGAATGACTTCATTACAGATAGTAGACACTCGGCCTGAGGTTTGCTGTCAGGCTCCAATTACATTGACAAGTTTTATTTCAAGGATCCTGTAATGCAGAAATTGAATAAGAAGAAGCAGCATGCAAAATGTTGTCAATCTTTGGTTGACGAGGTGAGGTAAGTTATTTGATACCACAAAAAGTGGTGAAACGTCATGATTGACAGCTGAGTCCTGCTCGCGATTGAGTGGGCAGGCACTCAATAATGTGGCTCCACCGTCCAATCCCTACTGCTGACAACTATATTTATCAATCACCATCAATCTTTTTTATACATTTATGAGACTAATTTCAAAATAAGTGCAGAAAAACATTGGATATATTTACTTTACAGCTGTGAGTCGTGAGGACAGACGGCAGTGAATGAGATGGAACAGCTCATTGGAGTCACATGATGCTACAGGTAATTTACTCATGCTTTCAAATTAATATCTGAGTTTTCAGCTGAGCTCAGTTAGGAAAGAATAAGTAATAAATTACTCATTCTTTCCTATTACTCGTTTCATGCATGCTGTCCACTCCAAGCATATATTACAATTTAGTAAGTGCACTATATATACATTTTTTCATGTCCTGATTTAAGTGTATTGATTCTGTTAACTTGAGTGTTCAATATTTTGGTAAACAAACTCGTTTGCTTTCTGGTGCCCTCTTGATGTTGCAGACACACACACACACACACACACAAATTGACCATTATTATTTCTAGTAGCGGGGACAACTTTTACTTCAGCAGAAATGAAGTAAAACAAAAATAAAGATTTTATCTTTATTTTTGTTATTTTTATAAGTAGCTGTGAGAATTTTGCTGAAAAAAAACTAATTTGGTTATCAGTGCTTATAGTTAGGAGGAACATGACTGTTGGCCTTCATGGGCCCCCTTACGGACAAGCTCAAGAAAGCTTTCCCCTTCCCCCCACCCCCATATGGGCATCCCTGTGTCTGTGTGTTCAGTATGAAGATGCTTAGCTTAGCATAAAGGCTGGAAGCAGGAGGACTCAGCTAGCTCACTCTGTCCAAAGTTCAAAATTACACCTACCAACACTTCTAAAGCTGACTGATTAACATGTTGTGTCTTGTTTGTTTAATTTTTATACTATAAATAAAAAAAATCATTACATTTACATAACAACATTAACATTAACATTATAAATAAATAAAAAAGGAAAAGTTGCATATTATTTTCATTATTGCCATTAAAAACACTTGAATCATTTTTCAAAGCATTTAGCTGTTGTTTTTTGAATTGTGGGTCAGTGTGTTTGAATATCAAAAGAATATAACAGTGAGTTCTAAATGGCTTTGAGATCAGTGTTTCACAGGTTTAGAACTAGATGCTTCAAGAGTTTTGGTCAGTTCACTGCAAGCATTGAGAGAGAGAAGCACATTTCAAACAGGAGTCATCTGTAGGAGAAAGTCGTACATTGGGATTTTTGCTTTGATACAAGATTGAAATTTGATTATCAACCATCAATACTGAACTGAGAAAGAGTGACTTGGAAAAATGTCTTCAGGGCCAATGGCATGTAACTCTGGTGCATTAGGTAAGAAGACTGTGCTTTGAAAACCATACAAATTTATTTCTAACCAGTGGATCTTAAAACTGGTCCTTAAATGTGACAGAAAAGAGCAGTTCTGTGTCAAGAAGGGCTAATTCATGGAAATCAAGAATATACTGTAGCATTGTTACTCAAGACCAGTGTTGATTTTGACAATTATTTTACCTCAACCATCTTAAAGGTTTTCCTAAATAAATTAATTATAAGATCATAAAGATCATAAAAGTATCAGGAAATTAGATACATTCTTATTCTTCACTTAAAATTACAAGCTAACAGTGAAATACATGATTAATGGTTAGGGTGTGTGTTTGTTCACGTTGTGTTGAGTGACTGACCCTCAGCTAGCTCAGAACACTTCTAAAGCTGACTGATTAACATGTTGTATCTTGTTTGTTTAATCTTAAAATTACATTACAACATTAACATTAACATTATAAATAAATAAAAAAAGGAGAAGTTACATATTATTTCCATTATTGTCATTAAAAAGACTTGAATTATGCTTTTCAGCATTTAGCTTCTCTTTTTAAAGTTGTGGGTCAGTGTGTTTGAAAAACAACAGAATGCAACAGTGAGTTCTAAATGCCTTTGAGTTGTCATCAGTGTTTCACGGGTTTAGAACTAGATGCTTAAAGAGTTGTGGTCATTTCACTGAGAGAGAAACACATTTGAGACAGGAGTCATTTGTAGGAGACAGTTGTACACTGTGAATTTTATACACTGCTTGAATACAAGCTTGATACAAGCTTGAAATTTGATTGTCAACCTTCAAATACTGAACTGAGAAGGTTTGACTTGTAAACAGTGAAATACTTGATTGATGGTTCAGGTGCATGTTTGTTCATGTTGTGTTGAGTGACTGACCCTCACAGACTTAATGCACACGCTTCACATATTTACTCTCCATGTTGACCTTCTCTCCTCACAGTTGCACTGATGGCACCCGAGTTGCAGAACAGTAACATCCTGTACAACAGCTCTTCCAGCTACTCTGTGCTGGAGTTTATAGGTGAGGGCTGCTTTGGTAAAGTGGCCAGGTGCCAAAATCTGGCAACCAAAGAGACGGTGGCTATAAAGATCCTCAAGGACACTGATTATATTAAAGACATCCAGAAAGAGGTAGATTTTTGCCACCAATTTGATTCTTACAACATTCACTACATCCCCTTGCTGAGAGTTAGTATGCTCCATCAGAGTATGTACTCTGAACTGTTGTCATGTCTTTTCTCCCAAGGTATCCATGTTAGAGGTCATCAGTGTCCTGAATCCAGACCGCACTAACATGGTTAAGTTCTTTCAGCAGTTTGAGTATATGGGACAGACCTGTCTGGTCTTTGAGATGCTGGACAGGAACCTTTATGATCTCCTTGAAGAAAACAAATGGAAGCCGCTGTCTCTGAATGAGATCCGGCCAATTGCAAAGCAGGTATGTATTATTGTAATATGGAACAAATGTCCTATTCTACGGGTCTACTGCTTATCAATGACAAAAACCCTAACCTGAATCCTAATCCTAAACGGCAGCACATGGAAAACCAAATCCCAAACTTGTCCTTTGTTGTTTTGTCCCTGCAGGTATTGGTGGCTTTGGAAGCTCTCAGGGATGTTGGTATCCTGCACACCGACATCAAGCCAGACAACATCATGTTTGTCAACGGCCAGGACCAGCCCCTGAAGGTCAAATTAATCGACTTTGGGGAAGCCATTCGAGCCTGCGATGTGCAGCCAGGGATGCAGCTGCAGCCGACTGGATTCAGGTATCTTTATCCTGCACGGCTCACCTGTTGTCATTATGTCATTCTTTTAAACATTGTTCTCTTGTTGCTCATAACTTGCCGACAGACTTATCTTTGGCTCTTGTCTTCCCTCCTCAGGGCTCCAGAAATTGCCCTCGGCCTGCCCTTCACTGAGGCTATTGATGTGTGGGGAGTCGGCTGCATCCTCGCCTTCCTCTACCTTGCTGACAACATCTTCCCTGTGGAATGTGATTTCCAGATGGTATGTCAGCTACCTCAGACAAATGTAAACAACCAAGTAGAGTCTTTATTCATAATGTTAACTGTGACTGTATGTTTTGTCTGCAGATGAAGTGCATGGTTGAGGTTCTGGGTCAGCCAGAGGACCACCTGCTCCATGCTGGGAAATATACCCGCTACTTTTTCAGAGAGGTGGAGGCAGCTGATTGGCCAACATGGAGGCTAATGGTAGAGTAACCTCGTTCTTCTTTGTTTGAGTTGATTAAATAATTTTATTTGAACTCTTTTTAAATGGTTCTCATACACATTTTGTCCCCTTAGACACCAGAGGAATACAGAGCTGCTAATCAAGTCGAGCCACAAGAACGGAAAGGCTTTTTTGACCTGCCCAGCTCTCTGGATGGCCTGATTAATGTAGGCACTCTCTGTTGTATGAGTTAAGACTGAATCAGTACTTGTTAATTATCTGTCTCTGAGGGGTCGGATCAACTGAACTGAATCTTTTTTCTAAATCCAGATCTATCCAAGAGGAGGGTCAGCGGAAGTTGAGGACAGCTGCGCTTTTGTTGACCTCTTGAAACGGCTGCTGCATCTTGACGGGGATCAAAGAATCTCTGCCCATCAAGCTCTGCAACAGCCTTTCATTACAATGGCTCACCTGACAGCACCTGGCAAAAGAGCCTAGTAAGTGACAATGTGACTGGTAGCAGATATCACATATGGTTGGATGTACTGATGGCTTTTTCGATTGACTGACTAACTGATTCACTAAATGATTGTTATACTTAATGCAGCCTGAGCACCTCCCAAGTTATGATGAGCGTCTGCCCAGTTGAGGACTCACCTCCACCTCTGAACACCTCTGCTTCTGTACCTTCTCCCTGTCAAGAAGAAGATTCAGACTCCTGGTTGTCTGAGGGAGAACTACCTTCAGATTCCTGTGTTCAAGGTCTAGATGCCTGGTCCAGTGATGGAGAACTGCATTCACACTCATTTGCAGATGCACCGGCTACGTCTTGTGGAGACAGTTTTACTATCTTATTTGAAGAGGATCTTGCTTCCTGCTCCTATGATGAAGATCCACCTGCTGGGTCTTTTGATGGAGCTAATGCAACAGACTGCCTTGTTGCAGCTTCAGCCTCCTCTGGTCACCATAGTAACCTGCGGAACAGGATGCGCAGATTCCTGAGTCGAATCACGGCTTGCTTTTGTTGCTGCTGGCGCCCCACTGTGGAGGACTGATTACATTTTTTTTTGTTTAGTAATTTTTCAGATTTTTGTTTAACTATGTGTATTGAATTGTATATAATATGAAATTAAATTAAATATTGAATTGTATATAACTGAGATTTATGGCAGAGCTGTTGAACTGAAATGCCAAAAGTGTAATTAATAAAGTGTTTTTGCATGTTTACCTTACCAGCTGCTCACTGACTAAAAAAACCCATCTTTATTAATTTGACAACATGCCAAACACTCACAACACAACCAAATAGAGAAACGTGATGCATGTAGCACCTAATTAATCAGAAGTGTAGCAATTGGAAATCAGGGGAGTCCTTTCTAGAGCCTTCCAATGAATTTACAGTTAGTGTAGATATCAGATTCTTTGAATCGTCAGGATCTGTAAAACAAAGATTTATCAAATGAAAAATTTCACATGACAACTAAACAAAGTTCAGTATCATGCAAAGCAACAATAACAGATAAGATTAAATTAACTTTATAACAGAACTAACATATTTAAAGTTTGTAAATCAAATGGTTACAGGAGTCTTGCTGTCATTTATTTCGAGTTGCAAAATGTTTGACTGTGAACTGATACTGCAAATTCTCACTAAATAATCTTCATGAAAAATAATTTAAAAATATTGCTAATATGGTTGATGAAGTGTGGTACATTTCAGAAATTTATCTCAAAAAATGAATTTTTGAGAACATTTAGAATATTATCCTCATGTAAACAATTGTAGTCAATGGCAATTAGAGCATCTTTAAACATCAATTTCTCACATATGGAGCAGTCAATCTTTGTAAAAATAAATTACAGACATCTCTTTGTTGTATAGATGAAATACACTAATTGTTAAAATTTTGTCTTGATCAGTGAATTTGTTGCACTACTTTAAAAAAAATTTCATTCACTGGCAGCCCTGCAGATTGTCTAAGTGATAGTAAGAAGCCAGCTGGTTTCTCACCCGCAGGTAGCTCAGTGAGATCATGACTCGCTCGCAGTGTTTAAGGTTGTCAGTTCGAGTCCCGGGTGATGCAGTATGAACATCATGTTCATTGTGCTGGGGACCCCCTGCCCTGCATGTTTTAGATGTGTCCCTGCTCCAACACACCTGATTTAAATCATCAGCTCATCATCAAGCCTGATAATGAACCATTCATTTGAATCAGGTGTGTCAGGACTGAGAAGCACTGCATTAGACACACATGATTTCAAAGAACTTTGTCTTTTATTAAGTTTTAATTTATTATGGTCTGGGCTCTTGTGCTGACAGGCCATCATGTATTTGTCATCTGTGAAGCCACTTCATAATTCTCAATTCTCATAATCTTATACATGGAGTTGTATGTATGGACCGAGTAAGCTGCAAATGCATTTCCCTTCTTGGGATAAATAAACTTGTCTGAATCTAATTCCTGCCATCTCAGATCAACTCTCTGTGTAGCTCAACGTGATCACAATGTGCCCTTGGTGTCTAATGTCATGAGTTTAAGACTTGGGTGATGAATGAAATTCAGGCCTTGTGCTGTGTGAAGGCCTGACTTCAGGGTTTAGTGATAATTTTGGGCTGATAGATCCTCCTGTATTTCTTATTTGTCTTCCTCCTCTTCCTACTCAAAATGCCAGACCCACTGCTGCAGAGCAGCTATAATTTGAGTATTGTTGCTTTTACGCAATTTAACCACTTACCGTACATACTCACATAAATAATGATAATGTTAGTTACAACAACAATACAGGCATATGTAAACTCCTTAGTGAGCTCCTTTGTTTGAATGCAACTGACTGATGGGTAATGCATGTCAGCTTCTGGCGAAGTGATGAAATGTTAAGTTCTCCCAAACAGAGTTCATATGTAAATTTGAACTTAGCATTTTTTGCTTCCTCCAGTTTGGAATCTTACTTGTATGCATGAATGTTCACGCATGCAATGGTATATGTTTATTGGTGAATAGCAGCAAAACTAGTAACCCTTCATAAAAGATATGAACGCTGTCTCTCTTTTACTCTCTCTCAAACAAATGATGTGTGTAGATGAAAAGAGATGGTGAAAGGTGAACTATTGTACGCAATGTTTCTGTAAGTTAGGCCTATTAATAACTTAAATTAATAACCTGTAAAACTTTTCTTGTAAGCTCGGCCAAAATTGCTGGACCCATAACTCACAGGACCCGTGGCTCACTATTGGAGGGCGCGGCGTGCACACAATAAAAATCTGTCTCAAACATAGTTAAACTAGCTCTCATTTCCTGCAGGCATTGTGGATGCAGCACACATTAGCCAAGTTTAACAGGGTGGCTTTGTAATATTTTTATCATTTCATTTGTTTTATTGACTCTCTTGCATGACATGCAATTGACATTGGATGTTCAAACGCTTAAAAAAAATAAACATGAATTTCAACCAGATTATGCAAACTGCAAATATTCTATTTACACACTTGGAGAAAAAAAAGTAGTAGAGCGTCATTCCAGTGCACTCCAGCAGGACTACACCTATAATTAACACGGCTGAATGCCCTGTGAATCCACTCTGCAGGGAACTACTTGGCAATCGGATCACGCCCATAAAGTTACTGAAGTTGGCTACACGTCAGTGGTGTTGGAAAATGAGCTCAAGTGTTGGCCTAAGTGTTTAGTGCTTATTGTTAGCCTGCCGATGACAAATGACACACAATTAATTGTGAAACGTTGTATTTGCAGGGCATCTGTCTATTTAATTACATGTATGTGCAGTGCATGTGTTGTCAAATTGATGATGTTTTCCTACATTTCTTGTGTTTTGTCCATTTGCATGTGTTTTCTTATAAGTTGCAGTGCATTGAACTCTCTCAGCCACTGTATGATATTGAGCTAAAAGACCAAAGATCAAAGCTTCATGTCCTCGGCCAAAGATAAAGAAACACACAGGATAAAAGGGCTTAGAAGATGATCAATTAAATCACAAAGGAGCATGTGCATGGTTTTGTATAATAATAATAATGCTAATAATAATGATAGATGCGTAATGACATGACTTGACAGAGCATTTCAGGCATATATTGTATGACGAACGGTTTCTGCTCAGTAAGCAGAGGTGATTTTGAGATGAGCACTGAGGCCGAGGCACCCAAGCTGTCACAGGAAGCTTGGAGCATCGCTTCCACTGACACATCTGAAATTGGCTTTGGTATACCTGTGTGTATACACCGGGATCCACATCAACCTTTTGCTGCACTGATGAATTAGAAGAAAAGGACAGGGAGAGCTGGATGTTGTCATTGATGGTGGTTTTATTTTTTTTAATGTTTTAAACTAAAACTGGCCAAATCATTTCTCATGGTCCAAACACTTCCTTTCCCTTTTCTTCAAAACACTTAGATTCAAGATTTACACCTAAGGTGTTTAAAATGCCAAGGACAGAGCTCAGTAGTTACATTTTAAACAATAAATCAGATGCTGTGATCTTCACATGCATGCCATCATCCTTGACAGGGCTTATGTGTTTGCACTCCTTAAATCAAAAGGCTTTCTAGTGGCTAATGTAATTTTCCCTGCATTTGTGTGTTGGCCGTAGCTCTTACGTGACTCTCAAACGGTGGGATCAGTGTAAATTCCTGAGGGTGTTTTGGAAAACGCTTTTTTCTAAAGAGGCTCTTAATAACATGCAGCTGTGCTTATGCCATAGCTGCTTATACTGATATTACAAGAGATGCAATGTTCATAAAGTAGACTTGAATGATGGTGTTAGAGTACATCTGCTCATGAAAGTTTAATGTGCAACCTTTTAGGCATGTTTGGTGTTGTGTTATGCATACTGCAAATCCTCTTGCAAGTCTAGTGTGTGTTTTGCATAAAAGCTGAGGGAAACACTGACACAAGGTGTGTTTGTTGCAGATTTTTCACCTGGAAGGGGTTGATAGCTTCAGACCTCTGAATGTTTCATATTTGGCTGAGCTTTGGTGGACAGGGAGTCCTCAGAGAATAATTCACTCCATGGATTTTAGGATCTGGGATGGTGTTTTTGCATTTCTGTTATTGTTTTTGAATTGTGTTCCTATAACTATTTTGCTTTACTTACATGCTGATAGGGAGGTCTAGCAGTCCATCAGCTGTACATGTGCATTCAGCAACAAATGATAAACAAATCTTATCTGTTGTTTTGGGAGCCTGCAGCTTAGCAGGTAGAAAGCCATTTGCGCCTTGGTAGAGATTTGTGTACACCTAGTAGTTCCTTAATTTCATTACATTGGCCCATGAGTGCAACAAATGCTGAGAGCATATTAGTTGAGCTGGTTTAGTCTCTTTTTTGCATTGTTCATTCACTACAGGGCATTGTATGTAAAAGTGATTCCCTTAAGTGGAGCTGGCATACGCAGATTTGCTTGTGATAAACTTTTACTAACAAAGACAAACAAAAAACCCTGAATTGTTTTTATTTCAGAATAAAAGTGTATTTAATGGAAGAGCCAAAGCTACATTCACACAATAGATGGATGCACAGTGAGAGAATATTAGCCAAGTAAAACTGATAGCAGGACACATGAATTTGAGATAGACAGTATGTAGTTCATATCAGCAGAAACTTGAGACTGAGGAACCTTGAAAGAGATACTATGCATGTACTGCTGAGGTGGCACAGGTCACAAGGTACCCTACATTGCTGTTGGAATAACTGAAATGGATTTGGGGCACCCACAGAAAGAAATGCACTGTTGGCAAAAGCCCCGTGACGTTGATAAATGTTGTCCTCCAAGTGTTAGGTAACACTCTCTGATGAGATGCAGGGGGTGCTCCGGCCCTGCAAGGTTGCGAGTACATCAAAAAGTGATGATGTGAGGGTCTAGGAGTCAGTACACCAAGGCCACAGGAGGAGGATGGGTCATGAGAGCAGTAATAGAAACGATTTATGCCATCACACCTGGACATCAGACATGAAAAAACAGTCACTTGAAGTTGGCCTTTTTTCCTTCAGCAAATCCATTTTGTGTGTGTTTCTCGTCCACCCATTTGAACTGGTTTTGGGATAAGTAAACAAACCAAGAGTGCATACTTGTGCTCTCTTATTGTAGCACATTTCCTAACAGTGATGTTGATGCTATCTGGCTATAGACTTAGACAACAAAAGATAGGATAAGCTCCTTATACTACACAGTGTGGCTGCATTCCCCTTTGAATTCTTGCAGTGTTGCCTTCTTAATTAATTCCTTGGTCTGCCTTCTTTGGGCAAGCAAATTTTGACAAATCCACTGTTAAGGTGTTCTGAACCGATTAAGACAACAAGTGACAAGAAATTAACCGGTTTTATTCCCCAAATCTGCATGCTGACACACATTTGAACAACAGCATAGAAATAAACATTTGATAGATGCTGAAATTATAACAGATTAAAGGTATACGATGCAGGTTTTTCCTGAAAAAAAATAAAAAATAATCTCTCTCAATCATCACTATACGTGTGTGGAGGTATACAGTAGCCTATGTATCTGTAGAGACCTCTGCCTGCCTTGTTTGGGACGTTTTTGGGTGTCAAGGAGTCTAAAGAAAGATGGTTGATTGTTGAATCTCATCACAAGGTCATCAAAAAGTATTTGATGACCTGGGAATGAAACGCAACAATTAACCATCTTTCTTGCTTATTGCACCTAATCAGAAACAGCAGCCTTTGAATTGTGCTTTATTTACAAATACCAAAATCCTGAGTAGGATCAGAGTGAATCATTATTGTCTTGATCTGGCATAAAGCTGCTCGGCAAGAAAAGCAATTCTCCCAAAAACAGGACTGCTGTTCGAACGTTCATCACAAGCACTGGGTTAACATCAGTGTGGTTTTATTGAGCGTGACCAGCCAATCGCTCAAAACAGGCTTTGAGGGAAAACAAACCGATTATAAAGCAAACTTTAATACAACTAAAAAAGATTTTCTGCATATCTGCCAAAAAAGTTGGGTTATGGCCTGTACAATCCACAGAAAACATGTTGTACTTTACAATCTGTTTTTGGAATAAGATTAGTAAATTCTATGTGGAATTTTATAAGTAAATATGCAGTGGATGCACTATAAATACATAAAATAAACAAAACAGATTGTGAGATTGGGTAGGCATGAGGACACAGGTGGGGTTTTTTTTTAAAAGAAAGGCTTTATTCAGCCAAAAATGTAAGAATCAATTAACAAAAATTCAAGCAAGTAAGTTCTGGGCCAATAAAAGAGGTTAACTAAACAGAACGTAACTCAAGCTATGTCAAGTTACCAAATTAACAAACTAAACGCCAAACTCAACTGACCAAACGAAACAAAAGAACAGACCTCTTCTTCTTTTTTCTTTTTGTTGTTTAACGGCGGTTGGCAACCAGCGTAAAAGGTGCATTACCGTCGATTACCGCCACTAGAACAGACCACCTTTTTCTATTTTTTTTTTCCTTTTTTCCTCTTCTTCTTCTTCTTCTTCTTCTTCTTCTTTCAATGGCGGTCGCTACCGGGTGAAGCATTGTCGCCACCTACTGTTGTATTAGTTCTCCATTGTACTTATATCCTTTTTATCAGTCCAGTGTTTTGCAAAAAGGTGAAGATATGCTTTAAAACTGATTTCTAGAACATACCTACCGAACAAAGGGAACTTAAATATTGGCCGATCAGACCAGTTGAAACACACAGGAGATTTAAAACACACTAACACACTAACTAAAAAGAAACAAAATAGGACAGTTGAGAAGTTGAAACAAATAAACCTATTAATTAAAACCCAAAAATTATTCAAATAACAAACCTAAGTCTAATTACATAATCAAAATAACGTAACACCCCCCCCCCCACCCCCCACCCCCGAAGTGGAAGGCATTTGGTACAGTCTCAATTTGCACTTCCTGTATTTAAGCTTGCTGCTTTCCGGGGCGCATCTTTTCAGCAATACCTTCGCCAGGTGACCTCAGCAGCAGAAGCACAGACCCGCAACACCGGTAAAGCAAAAAAAAAAAAGAAGAAAATAATTAGAACATACAGTACATAGGATAACTTAACATAATGTTGAATATACAACAGTTAACTAAATGTGCGCGCTACAAATGGAGCTAATGTACTTCAACAAAATGCCAAATACACTATATGCATGTGTCTTGTGTATGTGTGATATGAATGTCAAAAGTGTTAAAATCTAAGAACCTAAATTATGTGAAATCTAGGAAACTAAAGGGACTAAAGTGTAACAAATTAAAGTGTCAGAGCATGGGGTTACCGCCTTTCAAGCTGTGGGGCTGCAGGTGCGGCCATCACACAGATGTTTAATAGAAACCTCTCTTGCAATGGCTGTCCTCTGTAAGTTAGAAAAGGGTGAGAGTGTCACGAGGCACATCAGTGCCTTCTTGTGGCCACTTTCCAGGGGAGGGAGGGGGAGGGCTCCTGCTCCTGCTCCTGCTCCTGCTCCCTTATCAGCACATAGCCACAAAACACTGGTGTGTAAATACCTTGAGAAATTCTATGTAACATGCTGTTTAAGGTTATTTTCAGGCAAAAATGCCCCTGATTTACTCTGATTAAAGATAAAGCCTCTTATCTCAATGCAAAGTCTACTCACAGCTTAACAAGCCATAGGGGATGTTTACAGCATGACAAGTATTACAAACATGAAAAATGATCCCTAACATTTCCAGCAATCACTATTAAGCTGCTGTTTCCTCTGTCATATTTTTCTTTTCTTTTTTTTTCTTTTTTACAAGTGCTGTCACGTGACCACAAGAGAAAATTACCTCTCCAGTTCCAGACAAGGGAAGACCATTCATCTTACTAATACCAGAGGTGAGTGATCATGAAGTGTGGAGACTCCAGTGAAAAAGTTGGGACCTAATGGTATCAATCATCATCAAGACTGTTAATGGAGTTCTCTCATCACACGCCACACAAAGTCGGAGAGACAAACGAAAGCTCTCACCTCAACTGCTACAAACTGCACTCATTAGTCAGATATGTTGGTCATTATTTAACACAGCAGCTCGAGGACTGCTGCAGCGGGAAAATAACATGCATCAATCCTGCGCAGATCTGACTCATTCAATCATGGAGTGGGTGAGTAAAGGGAGTTGCATTTGTTTAAGATGGCAGCAATCAAGTTAGGCGCACCTTATTTCACCTTTCACATTCATTCCGCAATTAATCTGGTCACCATGTATCAAATCAAATCAAATCAAATTTTATTTATATAGTGCCAATTCACAACAAAGTTATCTTATGACACTTAACATGTAGAGTAGTTCTAGACCACACTCTTTATTATTAGTTATTAATTATTAATATACACAGACCCAACATTTCCCCCATGAGCAGGCACTTGGCGACAGTGGCAAGGAAAAACTGCCTTTTAACAGGCAGAAACCTCGGAGCAGACGCTGGCTCTATGGTGGGCGGCCATCTGCCTTGACCGGTTGGGTTGAGACAGAGAAGGAGAGAAAGAGAGAAAGAGAGAAAGAGAGAGAGAAAGAGAAAGAGAGAGAGAGAGAACAGGGGGGACAGCGGGGGAGACAGACACAAACACAGATGCCAAGCAACTGCAACAGCAAAAACTATAGAGATGTTAAAAATAGTAGCTGCTGTAGGAGCCATCATCTTTAAATATAGTAAGAGATATTAATCATATTACTATTATTATTATTATTATCAATAATAATAATAATAATGATAATAGTAATAACTATGTAATAATAGCAGCAGTGGGCGTCCAGCAGGACCACAGCAG
>JBBPCS010066512.1:0-17028 GCA_037974645.1 Hollardia meadi
TAAAGGACTGTGGTACATAGCCTGTTAGCAGAGACTTATTGATCATATCTAGAATAGCAGTGCTAACTAGGGGTAAATAAGTGGATATAATTTTAAATTTAAAGGGAATTTGCCCTGTGTCCTACACCACAATGCATCAAAAGAGAAAGAAAAGAGTGTTCATTGCAGTAAACAAGGTCCTCTTACTGCAGGTACCTCTCAGAGCATGCATTCAATAACAGAGTCCTTCAAATTAGCTAAAAAAATCTATTAATACTTAAATTACAGTGGGTTCACATTGGCTATTATAGTTTTATGATCTTATTTTTTCCATGATTTTTGTCATCATTTGTATCCAATGTTTTCAAGAAGTTGTCTTTTTCCTTCTTTCTCTGCAGAATGGCTGCATACTGTGAGAAAAAAAAATTGTAAGAGGCAGGGCTGGAAAATCTAAGAATAGTGGCACATTCCATTCTTATATTATATTGTACAGACAAATGTATTGGCACATAACATTGTAAAAATGATTGCATTACCAACTGGTGTTTAACAGTATTTTGTTACCTCTTCCTTTAGACTCTAGATGGCTTTGTGTTTGTTGTTGCCTCTGATGGTAAAATCATGTACATCTCTGAAACAGCATCAGTCCACCTCGGCCTGTCCCAGGTAAGACTGTCCTTCACCTTCATGTCAAACATAACACTTCAGATGACCCATTAGTAATTAGTGGGGGGGGGCGGGGGGCGGCATTTTGATAGGGTTTGATAACTACTACATAACTCAGCACATTTATCAACACGAATGTGTGTGCTGCAGGTGGAGTTAACAGGAAACAGTATATTTGAGTACATCCACCCATCAGACCATGATGAGATGACAGCAGTGCTGGGTCTTTGCCAGCCACCACACCATCACTTGTCTCCAGGTACTTAAACACCCTTACCCTCCAGGCTCTTATACACGTCACATGCACTGTAAATTCTCAAGTTCAGAATAAAATCAGAACCTTTATCTGAACCAGGCTTATCTTAGAGACAGACTTTTCATGTTCCTCTAATTTCTCATCTTCCCCTCATGCAAATTAAAGTATTAAATGTATACCCCTTGGCTTGATCGCTGAAGACTTTGAAATGTGGTAAAACAATAGTAATTTTAACTTGACTTATTATTTTTTTGGCAAAAACAAAAATGCTGTTAAAAGAAGAAGCACAGAGTTGAATATTGAGTATGACACGCCTCTGTTGCTGTACTGATAGAGATAATGCTGGTTCCAGTCATTATTTACAACAGAATACTGTCTTTATTGTTTTTTTTGTTTGATTGTTCTTGTTACAGTATCAATGTTATTTTTTTTGTTTTGCCACCATTGATATTGCTAATGAAAACATGATACTTCACTAGAGAGATTACTTTTGGACAGTGAGGTGCTGCACATTCAGGTTCTTTTGGTCGGCTGCCACTGCTCACTACTATATAACAATGCCAAACATTACAGTGGCAGTAGATTACAGTTGAAGGTTGTGAGTAATTCCTCTTTCTCTGATTGACCTTGGGGGATTTTTTTAGATGATAGAGCTTCGTGATTAGATAGTGTCATAATTATGTTATCAGGGTTAAGCTCATCTTGGGCTTGAAAACACTTTTTTGTAAGAGAAAGCTTGCATTACAAAATGCGGGTATGGATTCTGAAAGACATGGTCATTTACCAGGCAGGGAGGGTCTAAAGAAAAGATGTTGAGTTGTGACTTGGATTGTACCTCATTTGTACATTCCTTTGGACAAAAGTGTCTGTCAAATGAATACATTTACATGTACACTTGTTGGAGTCAAGAGATTTTTCCAATAATGTTTACAAATAGCTTTTGGAAAGTATTAAGGCTGTATTCCAGACAACATTGTATTTAAGGTGGTAAACAGTTACTAATTTGGGTAGGGTTGTGATGCCAACCAATTGAACAGAGTAATCCAGGTGTCTCTCTTGGTCGCTCTTAGTACACTTGTACAGGTCACTGCTGTTAGGGAAGGTGCACATTCCTGTTAAAAGAAATAGGCTAAATTTGTAGTAATCTTATGAGTAAGTTGTGTTGCTGGTGACCACAGCACTGGGATATTCTATTGTAAAAACGCAATATACTATAACATGTGAGTAATGCCTCTGTGATGTGTGTTTGTGTGACAGAGTATGAACTAGAGCGCTCCTTCTTCTTGAGGATGAAGTGTGTTCTTGCTAAACGAAATGCAGGACTTACATGTGGGGGATATAAGGTAATTGCAGCCACTGGATTGTCATTTACCCCATCACACACTTCATTTGTGATAACTTAGGGCCCTGGAAGAGGTTTCATCCCATTAAAGAAAAAATAAACTAGTCATTGCTTATTGGACATTTTTAAACAACCATAGTGTTAAATATCAAGGCTAACTTTATTCATCTCAGGATATGTCCCTACAAAGCAGCAGCGAGACGTGTCTATTGTCTAGAGCTATTTGGCCAACCAGTAAATGATTATACATTTCGGAAATTCAGGAATATTCAGGTGCCACTCAATAAAACTAGAGCTGCTGGATCACTTCAATGAATAGAGCCTCTCTCAGAATGAAAAACATCTAAAGACATTGGTTTCATGCTGTTGTTTCCCAGGTCATCCACTGCAGCGGATACCTGAAAGTGCGTCAGTGCATGATGGACTTGGCGCTGTATGAATCCTGTCATCAGACTGTTGGTCTAGTGGCAGTTGGTCACTCCCTGCCCCCCAGTGGTATCACTGAGATCAAACTCTACAGCAACATGTTCATGTTCCGGGCCAGCCTGGACTTTAAGCTAATTTTCTTGGACACAAGGTAGGATAGACACTTGACTGAGTAGATAGATGGATGGATAGCTAAAATCCATGATATATATGATATTTTGATGATCCTTAAAAAGTCATAGAAACCATCATAACTAATCTATAGAAAAAATATTTGTAATTATAAATAGACCCTGGCACATGATGGATAACATGTTATAAGAATATAAAAATATATACATAATATGAAATTATTCAAATACGTGAACTACTGGATTGTGAACTGAACATTATGTTGCATTTGAGCACAGTGAATTAACCCCTTTATTGTTGGTTTGTGTCTTCTCTCTTGTGTGATGGAGCCAGGGTGGCAGAGCTGACAGGCTATGAGCCTCAGGACCTGATAGAGAAGACTTTGTACCACCATGTCCATGCCTGTGACATTTTCCATCTACGCTATGCTCACCATTTATGTGAGTCCTTGAAATCCTTAGTCCTCAGTCAATCCTTGCCAAATTGCATTGTGTCTAAAAGGCCCTGTACATTGTGGTCTGTTAAACCGGCTATAATTTTATAATTTTAATTTTTAAATAATAAAATAAACAAATGTAGCCCTTTTTCGCTTAACACAGCAGCAGCCTCAAGTGGGTTTCAGGCTTCACAAAGATGAGTAAAGTAACTTTAGCTAGTTTAATTCCTTTTTAAGAGACCATATCATGCATCATTTTAGATTCATACTCTTATTTTAGATTTTTAGGGTATGTTAACATGCTTTAATTTTCAAAAAACACAACATTTTTCTCATATTGTCCATTGCTATAGAAAGTCCCTCCCCTTCTGATGGACCACAATAAGACCTTATTTCAGAAAATATATGTATAGTATTTAATGGCAAGTGACAATTTTTTTTAAAATCCCGTTTGAATATATGCCATGAACACAAATACACGCGTAACGCATGTGTTTGTCATTTTACACTTTTTGCAATTTTGCAACTTACAAAATTCACAGTATGTCATAAAACTGTTGTAGTAGTATAGAACAGTATAATACTACACACAATAGTCAATGTGTACTGATTTTGACCGCCTTTAATACTTTTTCTGTGCAAAGATGATGGTCAAGTTATTGTTGGTGATGCTTATTGTGAGAGACAAAATATGTAGTTCACTGGGCAGTTTCACACAAAACTTTTTTAAAACAAAAACTATTTTTAAAACAAAAATTAAATTTAAATTGACAAACATCATTGTGTAATTTATGGCAAAATTCAACGGGATCAAAACATATTTTGTATTATAACTACCATACATAGTTTTTCCAAAATAAGGTCCCATGGGAGATACTGAACGGGGGAGGGACTTTGCCTCTCTATTCACTTTCTCTCTGAAACACTCTGGAGGATGAGTACCTCCTGCCATTTCTGCCGGTGTTTTTAGTTTCTAGCTATTTGCACTTCGACTGTGAATATCACCACAAGAACCACCTCACTGCCCACCAGACCACTAATGTTACAGTTTTGTTACAGTCTTTCTATGGTGTGACCAAGGTAGCTGCTGGGTGCAGGCTTAAATTAACAATTTCTGTTTAACCCTGCCCAGTTCTTGTATAAGCACCACCTGCTTCCGTTTGGAGCCCCACCCATTCCGATACAGATACAGATAAGTAATCATTAGTAATGATTAGTCATAATTAGTTGGTTGAACAAATACAGACAATGGTGTCAATGGTTCATCCCTAGTACTTACTTTTATATTAAAAAAACTAGATTAATTCACTAAAACTAAGAAAAAAAACCCAAAGCATAATATGGCCTCTTTAAAGAATGAGTAAGACCAACCACACACTTGTTGAACATCATCAAGCATGCAGCATACCAATAATTGAGCACTCACAGTTCTGCCATTGTCAACCCTCAATCAGATTTGAATGAAACTTAATGTTTATACAAAGCAGATAGTGCAAGATGTCTCCGGTGAGTTTAATCAGGATTACTCATAGAAATAGGATTGCTCATAGTTATGAACAAGTCTGTTACAGGCCACGCCTAATAAATATGGGACTTAAAGATATCCTTCCCACATGGATTAAGGCACACATAAAAATTATCTAATGTGTGTCTGACATGGTGTTTGCAGGAACGAAAAGTATACCACATTCAAATCCTTAAAATGGCACCTACTCCTTCTTCCTCATTCATACTTCCTTCATTCCTGTCATGAGATAAGTTTGTTGTGAATTGGCACTATATAAATACAATTTGACTTGACTTGATTCATAAAAAAAACCGAATATATAAATATGCCATTGTCTTTAATTTCACAAGTTGAACAGCTGGACACAAGATGACTCCTACTTCACTGTAAAGTCCATTCTCAGTGTATGAGCACTGGAGGCTTCAAGTTTCGACATCACACTTTTGGATGCTAAATATTGGACCAGGATTGGCTTTCAAACTATTTGTGATCATGCTCGTAGGCCCGCCTCTTAAAATCAGATTTTACAGCCTTATAGTGTCAGACTCTGCACATACATCATTCTACACGGTGAGGCTCAAACATTCAACTGGTGGAACAAGAAGAAAAACACAGTTCTGACCGGAGGGTAATATACTTGTCCCCAGAGAATGCAGGCCTAAATTGGTGAAGTTCTGTCCGCTGAGTTTGAGGTACATGTTTTTGGTATGGGTCAAGCTGAAGATGCTTTGGCAAGCCTATTCCCAAACATGGCCTGTAAGATTTATGATGATTGGACAAACTGTTAATGAGCTATGGCCATTTTCCTGTTAGGCCCCACCCTTTGTGAAATTTATTGGTCAATATTTTGACCATCTTAACTAAAAAAGATATTAACAAGCTTTATGTAACCTGTGATAAAGATGGTCCAATAATGATCCACAGACAATTTGGTAGCTACAGTTTAGGAGGTTTAGGAGATGTCAAAAATGTGTTATTGAAAAAATTTTAAGTGGCAGAATATCCATCATGGACTTAAATGATGCAAGAAGTTTTTAAAGAGCACATTGAGCTGGACCGAGCCCAATTTCAAGTCAATCACAATTACAATGTGAGGGGTGTGGCCTTTCCAAAATGACATTTTTGGACCTTAATTGCAGCCCCACTACTTGATCGATTGGGCTCATATTGTATTTCTTGGGAAGCACTTGCACAACATTTGCACTTATTGGGCTGAGCTTCATCTTTATAGCTCATTCCATAATTATAATAATAACAATTGTATGTCAAAAATAATATTGTTATAATGTGAATGGGGGTCACTTGTAGCAATGAACCTACAGAGAATTCTCAGCTTAATCTGCAGCTCTCCTCAGCTTTACCGAGCGTCATATGAAGTTTCAGCTTACTGTTTAGCTGTATGACCCACAAATTTACTGCATTGGTTCATGGTTGTTTTCAGCTGTAACCAATTGTACAAAATGCTCTATTATACATTTATACTTTTTGGTAAACATTGTTTTTCACTCTGTTTATAAACTGCTCAGTTTTTTGCAACAGTCCCTGTAAAAACACAACACTTTACATTCAAATTAACATATCTACCATTTTCTAGACTACAGAAGGGTATATTTGATTTTAAATACAATGTAACCTGTTAGTTATTAACATCTGTATGACAATATTTGAGCAGTTACTGTTTGTATGTGTAGTCACACTTTTTTACCGAGTGTCTTCCATGTCAAACACAACGCAGAGTTGCACATGGTCAGTAAGTCAGCATTGGTGCAGACTTGCTGTGGGAGGGTTTGAAAATCCACTTCCACTCCAGGGTAATTGGTTTGGGATGGCACTTAATGTGGCAGACCCTCCACGAGGATGCACAAAGCAACCCGTTCTCATGCCCATCTCGTCAGATATCGACGTTTGGTCATGGCCCTTTGCGTCCTATCCAGATGTACAAGGTACACGTTTTGCATCAGGCAAGGACGTACAAGGGTTTAACGTAGCAGCAATGTAAAGCCATCCGTGTCAGTATCAGACGACTTAAACAGATGACATAACGCAAAGAAATGTATTTTCAAAAGCTCGTAAGAGCCAAGAGGGGTGGATGTCGGGGTTGAGTGGAGGGTCACACACACGGCTGAAACCAAGCGTCACTAGTCATTTCCTGAAGCCTGTAGGTTTTGTGCCTAAACTTAACCAGACATCACGATCTTTTCCTAAACCTAACCATGTGCTTTTTGTGCCTAAACTTAACCAAACGTCACAGTTGTTTTGTGCCTAAACGTTACCAAATTAACGCAGACCTTGTGCATCAGGACAGGGTGTGTGGGGCATGAGCCTTTGCACATCAGCCACAGATGCCAAAGGGCCCGTTGTGCGTCAGGGAAGGCTTAGCACGTTGCCCAGCGACCTTGCGCGTCTGGATATGATGAGAAGGGCACATGACCAAACGTCGATATGTGACGAGCTTGGGATGAGAACATGCTGCACCAAGAGGAAATGGGTAGGGAGAGACTGTAGGAGGTAGTTTGAGAAAGGCTCAATCGGGCAATTTTGTGTTTCACAGTATGTTTTTGCTGCCCTCAAGTGGCCAAAAAAGCTGTTAATGCAGTTTTAAAGTTACAGTCAGTTGAGAAATTTCTGGCTCTTTGAATCACTGATCCATTATGCTGCTTATAAAAACAGACCCTTCCTGTGCATAGAGTTCTGTGTAATTCTAACCCCTTGATTCCACTGAGCACATGACGTTGCATGCGTGCGTATTCTCCACAGAGTAGAGCCACTTATAGGACGCATCTGAAACGCACCGCAACACACTTCTTGGAATAATTGTAGCATTGTCTAGAATGGGCGCAGATGTGCTCGGTGCAATCTAAAGGGAGTTATTGACAGATTTGACCATTTTTCCCCCTTTGATCCTGATCTTTGTGTTCCCTGTAGTGCTGGTGAAGGGGCAGGTCACCACTAAGTACTACCGCATGTTATCAAAGCATGGAGGCTGGGTGTGGGTGCAGAGCTACGCCACCATCATCCACAACAGCCGTTCCTCCAGACCTCACTGTATTGTCAGTGTGAACTACGTCCTCACGTGAGTCGGCCCCTCCCCCTGTAATTCTCCATGTAAAACCTCCAGCTAAAACAGTACAAAGATACTCAGTGGATTCCTGTCTCTTTGTACAAAGTGATATCGAGTGCAAGGAGCTGCAGTTATCTGAAGACCAGAGTCGAGCCACAAAGCCTGGTCTCAGTCTTACTTCCTCTCAGGACCACCACAAACAACTCAGAACCAAAGCAGTCAAGATGAAACTCACCAAACTCAGAGCAGCTCCCTATCCTGAGGTGGGCCGTCCACTTGGCTTATTGATTACTTGGCTTACTTACTTACTACAGTTGGATTTTAGTGTAAACAAAAGATGAATGTTTTCCAGAGTTATGATTATGGAAGTTATGGAAAATGTTTTGTGCCCCGGTTTTTGTTCAAGAAAATAATATATCTTTAAGCACATATTTCAGATCTTAAGAATTCAACCACAGGAATATAATTTGATCATTAAATCAAATTATCAGCTAACTATAATCTGTCTTGAAATACTGTGAACCTATCCCTTAATATGAATTTCCCCCTGGTTCCACTCTTTATGCTAAAATCTTTCCATCTGACTGACATAGCAAACAATCACTACCGTATTTCCTCAAATAGTGACTAAAAGACCCTTAGATACCTCAACTGCAGAGGTTGCCGGGCCTTTATTTAAAGCAGGTTTATATTAAAGTGAGACCTTTATTTCTAATTCCCTCTGTTTGATAAGTATATTTGGTCATATTTTAGGACGATGTCTCCTTGTCCTCTGACCCACTCTCTGGACCATTTTTTTTTATTGCATTGCTGTATGCTGTTAAGGCAAACTCAACACTTCCTGTATCCATTTCAAATTCAAAAAGCCTTCTAGTGTTTCAGTGGACAGATTTTTTTCTTAAGGAAAGCTTTTATTGTGAAACAGTTGCAGGAACATACACACAAAAGACAGGGAAACATCACACATCATACATCACACATAGACTACATTAAAGGTGCCCACATATAATCTGTGGTAAAATTGCTTTTTCTGGATGTCTCATTGTTTTCCTAAGGGGCGAACAGTGACACCCAACTAGGCACAGTGCTCCGCTCTGAATTACCAGCAGAACGCGCTCAAAGTTAAAAATATTTCAACTTTTACCTTGTGTACCGCCTTTTTGAAGGAAAACCAATGAGATAACAGCTGTGTGTGACATATCCAGAAGTGACACAGGCAAGCAGGGGAGGTAGAGAGTGATGGAAGAAAAACTCTGATTCTGTGTTTCAGAGTTCCTCTAACAACAACTACTTCTACAACTTTAAAAACATAACACAATCTCTTCAGGAAATGTAATGCATGGGGAAATGTCAGACAGGGCTACTACATTTGTGAATAGGCAGGCATAGAGTTTAGTTAGCTTAGCTGTTTATGTACATACCAGACAGACACAGTGACAGGAGCTCTTATAGTGTCACAAGAATAGCTAAACGTACTGTTTATAAACAGTCTGTGACCAGAGGATGATGACATCTACCTGCGCTGGACTTTGCCTCTGCAACTGTCTGAACTATGATCTGCATTTTATCTTGCAGTGAGCAAAGAAAAAATTTCTTATTATGTGAAGGCAGCTTTACACACATATATTCACAGTAACTGAAATCAGACAATAACATTCTACACTGAAGTTAAAGCAATGGAAATGTACTTATGCTTAATTGGCATGCACATTACACAACCCTGATTCCAAAAGGTAACAATAAAATAAAGAAAACAATAATAATAATAATAATAATAATAGTGTAACACTTTAGAATAATGCTACAAATCATGCTACGTACATACTACATATGAAGCTATTTCTTTTTAAATCAAAATGGTTGTCACAATTAACATATTAAACAAATAAATACAATAAATAATAATAATAATGATAATAATAATGCATTTTATTTATAGGCGCCTTTCAAAACACTCAAGGTCACCTTACCAGCCAGTAAAAACAGCAAAAAGCATAAAAAATGCACACATATACAAATATACACCAATTAAAATACACTATAAGAAAGAGACAAAAAACAATGCACAATAATAGTCAACGTCAGACAGAATATGCTGGTTTAAACAGGTGAGTTTTGAGTCTTGATTTTAAGGTGGTGAGAGAGTCTATGTTCCGGATATCCTGAGGGAGAGAGTTCCAGAGGTGGGGGGCAGAGCGACTGAAGGCTCTAGACCCCATGATGGTCAGACGGGCAGAGGGTGCAGTGAGTTGGAGGGCAGAAAAAGATCTGAGAGAACAAGAAGGCGTGTGGATATGGAGAAGTTCAGACAGGTACAGGGGGGTGAGGTTGTGAAGGGCCTTGAAGGTCAGAAGCAGGATCTTGAAATTAATGCGGAATTTCAGAGGAAGCCAGTGGAGTTGCTGAAGAACCGGGGTGATGTGGTCTATAGAGGGAGTTCTGGTGATGATATGGGCCGCTGAGATCTGAACAAGTTGAAGTTTATGGAGGTACTTGTGAGGAAGACCAAAGAGAAGGGAGTTACAGTAATCGATACGGGAGGTGACCAGGGAGTGGACGAGGATGGCAGTGCTGTTAGGTGTGAGTGACGGGCGTAGACGATGGATGTTACGTAGATGGAAGTATGCAGACCGAGTAACATTATTGATGTGAGCTTCGAAGGGTAGTGTGCTGTCAAGTATGACACCCAGACTCTTAACCCGAGTGGAAGGAAAAACAGTGGAATTGTCAATGGTTAGGGAGAAACGGTCAGTTTTGGATAATGTGGATTTGGTGCCAATGAGGAGAACCTCTGTTTTATCGCTGTTGAGTTTTAGAAAATTGTCAGACAACCAAGTTTTGATCTCCAATAAGCAGACTGTAAGGGAAGTGGGTGCAAGAGTAGAAGAAGGCTTGGTGGACAGATAGAGCTGGGTGTCATCTGTGTAGCAGTGAAAATTAATGTTGAATTTCCTGAAAATATGTCCAAGGGGAAATAAAAGGGGGGCCAAAACAGAACCCTGGGGAACACCACTAGTGACTGGGAAGGAGTGTGATTTGTGATTTTTGAGCTGGACAAACTGGGTGCGGTCAGAGAAGTATGATTGGAACCAGGCGAAAGAGGTTCCGGTGATCCCAACGGTAGCTAGTCTGTGCAGGAGAATGGTATGGGAGATGGTGGTCAAAGGCTGCGCTCAGGTCCAGAAGGACCAGGATGGTTAAAAGCCCATCAGTAGGTCATTGGTGATTTTCACCAGGGCTGTCTCTGTGCTGTGGTACTTGCGAAACCCAGACTGAAATTGACAATTACATAAATAAACATTTTTCTAACTGAAATCTAGCTGCATATCATTTAATGTATGAAGTAACTTTAGTAACATTCCTTAAATCATGATCTATGATCTATCAACTAATCACTGAAAGTCATAGTAACTTGATTATTTGTTAGTCGTGAGCAACAGGAATTGTGATGTGACATGATACATCCTGCATTAATTAATGCGTTCAATCAGTCATGCATTGGTTAATTTTTAATTAGGGCCCGAGCACTGAACGTGCGAAGGCCCTATTGGAATTGTTCGGATTATTATTATTTTACCGAAAGAATCAGAATCAGAATAACCCTAACCCACATTTTTGAGGCCTTTCCCATGCTCGAAAACTCATGAAACTTTGCACACTTGTCAGTCTTGGTGAAAATGTACATATGGCAGGGCAGTGAGCGTGGCAAAATGGCTCACTAGCGCCCCCCTAAACTGTAGTCTCTGGGACTGCTTTCACCTCCATACACGAAATTTGGCAGGCATGTCTATGACACCTAGATCTACAAAAAGTCTCTCAGAACCATGACCTAAACCCAACAGGAAATCGGCCATTTTGTGGCCATTTTTGGCGATTCACACCCCTTTGTATTTTAACAAAGTCCTAGAGATTTGATCCAATCATCTTGTAATTTGGTCAGAACAATCTTGCCAAGCTGCAGATGAAAAGTTTTAAAATCCTGAGTTTTCATTGCACCGTCCAAATATTGATGTTTCGCCATGAAACAGGAAGTTGTTATAACTCCACTGTACGTGGTCCATTCTGGGCCAAACTTCACATGTAGGATAAGAGTCCATGTCTGAGCCCGACTACATTACAATATTCATAGCACCACCTACTGGCAACAGGAAATGTCATATTGTACACTTTGATGTACTCCTCCTAGGTGCTTGACCAGATCAATCTCAAATTTGGTCTGAAAAGCAGTAGGACCTTGATTATGATATCTTATCAATATTGTGAGTTTTCGTCATACAGGCTTTCTGTGGCGGCACAGCGAATGGCGATGTTTCACCATTAAAGAGGACCTTGTTGTAACTCCACTGTACAAGGTCTAGTCTGAGCAAAACTTCACATGCTGGATACGTCTACATGACAGTATTCAGGTATAGTCATAGTGTCACCTACTGGCAACAGAAAATAACACATTTTGTATTTTTAATTAACTTCTCCTAGCTGCTTGACCAGATCAACCTAAAATTTGATCAGAATAACCGAAGGCCAGTCCTGATGCATTATTGTTAATATCATGACTTTTCATTGTACAGTGTTGTAATGCTTATTCACTATGAAACAAGAACTCCACTGTACATGGTCCAATCTGAGCCAAACATCATTTGTAGGATTAGGGTCCCGCCCTGAACACATGTACGAGACTGTTCATTTATAGTCCTAGCGCCACCTACTGGCAACAGGAAATGGCATGTATACTTTGATATACTCCTCCTAGCTGCTTTAACCGATCAAACTAAAATTTGGTCAGAATAGTCCTTGGCCGATCAAGATGCTTCACTGTTAATATTATGATTTTTTATTGAACTGCATTTCCGTGGCAACGTTTTATTCGCCATGAAACAGGAAGTTGCCGCAACTCCTGTGAAGGTGGTCCAATCTGCCTGAAATTTCACATTTACGCTAAAAGTCCGGCCCTGACGCACTCATTGCGCCACCTACTGGCAACAGGAGAAACGCCCTATGTGGCAATCAATGTTTGATTACATGAAATTTTCACCATGTGGTCTCCGCCTCATGTACTGGAACATAACGTGGAATTGGTGGGTGTTCGCTAATACCACATAGTGGACACAGGAAGTGACGTTCGAGTCATTTACGCGGTGTGCAAAACACGTGAAAATTCAGGCGCATCGACCGGCCAGTCTCTGTGGAGGGGGAGGTGGTCGCGTCACGCCCCGACAGGCAAGGGGGGTGCGAGGGTCTGTTCAACACTGCTTGCAGTTTTAATTTAGTATTAGATTTCTACCCTTATTATGAATGTACAAGTTCTGCTAAGTTGAAAAGCCCAAAGTCCAGGGCAAAGGGAGCTCCTCATTCCCGCAGAAAACACTGCACCTGAAGTGCCTGTAACGCCTCAACGGTAGTTCAGCCTTTAGTTAAATAACTTTGTTACATCACAATGTCACACTTTGCAAAATGCACGCTTTACGGCTAGTCTGGCATGCCGTTGGGCAGAGCTATACAGTAATTTGGCATGCCCCGACCGAGAAGAGTTTTGTTAGAGGTATTGCTATGTCAAGGAGATGTTTTCACTGAGAGGGCAAATTCCCTTTGTACAACCAACACCATTGTTGCTGTAGCTACAGCAGAGTTTTCAGCTGCTCAGGTAGCTTCTGGTAACTGAAATACAGTAATGGTAAAGGGCAGTGTCAACACACACTAAGCGGTGGACCAATCAATATAGAGTGGGCCAGCTGACCAGTCAGAGCAGACTGGGCTTTTTGGGAGGGGGGCCTGAAAGAGACAGACAGAGAGTGTTTTAAACAGAGGGTGAACAGGGTGCTGCTGCAATGGACAGCATGGAAAGATAATGTGTTGTTTGAACATTAAAGCCTGTTAATGTATCCTAGTTTAAACCTAAAATAAAAATATTAACTTGAAAATGTGTATAATATTGCCACTTTTCTATCTTGATTGAGCTCATTAAGCTTCACACTGGATAACTAGAAGGGCACTTGGAGAGTGCATACCTTCACTAAGGCTCCCTCTGTGATGAGTGTAGAATGAGTATTTAAAAAAAAAAATTAATTTACATTAATGATTACAGGGGCTGTTTTCCATAATTTTAAATGTTTCCATGCATACATTGATGTTACTGCAGCAAATATTGTGGGACATTTAAGCAGCAAAACTAAAAGCTGGAGTTCTGTTACACACAGACTCCGCCCTCCACTGGACTCTATGGGTATTACTCTCCTCCAATCACGATCACATATTTGCCCACTGAAACTTGCATAAACGTAGCCGGCCAATCAGGACAAGCCTACACAAAGATGAGGTCAGCATATAAAAGGCTCTGTCCCAGCCGCCCCACCATCCTTTTTCTCTTCAGCGCTCTGCAAGTTTGCCCACAGGATGTGTGCTCTTCATCGCTGGGGTCGCTGCCTCAAGAACTTTGAGCATGCCTTGCCTGTCCCGGTCTCATCGATGGCACAGACCGGCATGCGTACTGCTTTGAGTGCTTAGGCCAGGAGAAGATGGCATCATGCAGAAGATGCCGTTTCAGCAGCCGCCGTCCTGCTTTGAGTGTCGGGCGCTTCACCTGGTGAGACGGCAGCAGTGATGGGATCACTCTCCACACTTCGACGTGAGCCTGTTCTGTGGTGAAAGTGAGAGAGATGGTTACCGAGGGCATCGAGACCGCCGCTCTCAAATGCCCAGAGCCAGGAGTCAGAGCTCCACATCAGCCAAGAGCTGAAGCGCTCCTGCAGGTGTTGCCTGTTGCCGCCTCCTTCCCTCATGTTAATGATGTGTCTCTTTTGAATACAGTTTTAAATGTTTTGTTCTAAATGTTTTGATTAAAACCAAATACATTTCCGAAAGAGCTGGTTCCTCCTCCCTCCTCAGTTAAAGGGGTAAAGTGTTATATGTGATGAAGCACTTTCATACACACACTGCCCCTCCCTTTCTTCTCCAAAATTGAGTGGGCCAGTGTGTATGTGCTGGTCTGGTCTTGCACGTTGACGCCACGCATGCTGGTTTTAATGACAATCAGCCTACGTGGTGATGCACGCAATCATCCTCCCTCTGTGATAAAGAGGCAGTGGCAGGCTGTCTCTCATCAAAAGAGAGACGCTGGCGACAGTGCAGGCTGCGGGGGCGTATTTGACATTTTTGGGGGCTGCTCCTTACCTCCCCACGCACTCTTTAACCCATTTTTTATGGGGAATGGCGCCATGGAGTGGATGGACAGGACGCTGTAGCTGGGCTACTCCTTCCAGTTCTGCAGTGTCCCCCCTCCAGGACAATCCCCCCCTGGATGCATTCGCTCGTGCACCCTGGCCAAGGAAACTTCTTTACGCCTTCCTGCCACTTCACCTCATTCCTCCCCTTCTAGAAAGAGTGAGGCTGGCGCAGTTGTCAGTCTTCCTGGTAGCTCCGGACCGCCGCTCTGTGCCGTGATAGGCAGAGATGACCCGCCTGTTGGCGAACCAACTTTGGATGGTTCCCTAGTTCTAGGGGGCCCTGTCCCAAGAGGGAGGGGTGATAGGCTCCCTGCCCACTTTGGGCCAGCCTCTTCAGATTTGGCTCCTGAGAGGGACAGGTTGAGACAGGCCGGATTGTTTGTTTAAGCTACAGATCATTCAGGTGATTGAGTGGGATCCACCACTGCCTGCTACAGGGCGAAGTGGTTGGGATTCCAGCGCTGGTCCGAGGAAAGGAGCCTGGACCCTCTGTCGTGTGCAGTTGGATCAGTGCTTCCCTTTCTACAGTGTTTGTTGGACAAGGGACTGTCTCATGCCACCATTAAATGTAGCAGCCATTTCCTCCTGTCATGAGGGGTTTGTTGACAGACCCATATTCAGCCACCCCCTGGTGAAACAGTTCCTTTAGGGATTTAAGAGGCAGTGGCCAGTGGCATGTGCCTCCTCACCTCAATGGGAAGTTCCACTGGTGCTTGAGGCCTTGGTGTTGGACCCCCATGAGCCTCTGGAGCATTCCTCTCTGCGGGTGTCATTCAACATGGTGGTGCTGCTGGTTTTTGACTTCAGCCAAGAGGTGACTGCAGTGGGGCAGCTCTCAGAACCGAAACCTTCCTTTGTTCAGAAGAACTTAAGGAGTTCACTCAGGTCGAGAGTTATTCAGTTAGATGTTGTTTGTCCTCCTCTCCACATTGGGGACAGGGAGGTGACACTGCATCTGCTTTGCCCAGTTATTTGCTATGTTAAACGCATCAGATGCACAGAGCAGTTGCTTGTTTGCTTTGGGGTTGATGTGGCTAGAAAGGTCCTGTCCGAGAAGCGCCTTGCCAGTTGGTTATGTGAGTGTATCTCTCAGGCCTATAGGCAGGCGGGACGTGACCCTCCCTCTGTGGTCTCATACCCTCAACACCTGGTGTTGCGGTGTCCCCCTGTTCAGCGGGGTGAGTGTCGAGGACATATGCATGGTGGCA
Source organism: Hollardia meadi (assembly GCA_037974645.1). Classification (NCBI taxonomy): domain Eukaryota; kingdom Metazoa; phylum Chordata; class Actinopteri; order Tetraodontiformes; family Triacanthodidae; genus Hollardia; species Hollardia meadi. The sequence continues at coordinate 16,234 of JBBPCS010066512.1, forward strand.
TGGTGATAACACTATGTCCGTTCATATGTTTCTACCTCTTGGATATGTTGGACTCCTTCTCAGGGTCTGTGCTTGCTGGGACAACACAGGACTGGTGAAGGTGGTTAAGGGGTGTACAGGTGTCAGCTGGAACTGCATCTAAAGCCCTCTGTTTTGGGGCATTGTGTGTGACCACATGTGCCTGTGTTCCCTGGATGACTTGGGGCATAGGGTCTTTTATATGTTGACACCTGGGGATATAGCCATGGTGGCCTAGGTCGAATGGTTGGACCCAGGCTGCAATGTTCCCCCACTTCTCGTCGATGACTGAGGTTTGAAGTAGGTGGGCTGTGGCAGTTACCCCTAGCCAGTCAGGTTTGGTGTGGTGGACCGGATTTGGTCGTGGCAGGGCGGTCATTTCTCGGGCTCCACCCACTGTACCCATTTAGTCCGGTAGAGGGTGGGGTCTCTGTGTGATAGAATGTAACATTATTTTAGTTTAGTATTAGTTACATTATTGTAACCCTTGTTCTATAAGCACAGGCTGAGCCCTCTACCATCGGACCCTGCCACTCCTGCACCTCTTACCAGAGACTGTGCTGCCAGGCTTTGAACAATATGTGCGATGCAACACCCGTAACAACAAGATCCTAGATAAATGCTATGGCAACATTAAGAGTGCATATTCGGAGCGGAGAGACAGGCACAAACACAGATGCTAAGCAACTGCAACAGCAAGAGCTATAGGAATGTTAAAAATAGTAGTTGCTGTAGGAGCCATCATCTTTAAATATAGTAAGAGATATTAATCATATT
>JBBPCS010066522.1:0-17026 GCA_037974645.1 Hollardia meadi
TAACCCCCCCAAGTGTCATCATAATGATTAATGAGAAAAATATAACTGTTATAAAACATGATAAAGTTGTTGGTTTTCTTGATTTGATGTAATTAGCAAGCAAATAATGAAAAATTTTCGACCCCCCCTGCCCCTGTCTGAGACTTGGTTGCGCCCAACCCATCTTCCGTGTCTTCCTGCAACAACAGCATTAGTAGCTGTCGATGCCGGGGGCAACAGATAGTGAAGAGAGCACTGAAAGACCAACAATTTTAAGTTGTTGGTTGGTCAAAAAGAAAAAAAGTCACTTCCCAACGTGAGATAAGCCACTACTGTGGCCCCACCTCTCATGAGTCAAATAATTTAATGAAAGTTTTATTTTTTGCTGTCATTATTATTAGAATTAATGTTAGCTGTAAGCTAGCTAGTCTAATGTTAGCCATCATATAATCGGAGTACTCTTACTGAAGCTACGAGCTAGTTGCGGTTATCTTGCTAATATTGGGTATAACTAGTTTTTATTTCTAAGTTGTATCTATTTCATCAGCTCCAAGAAGGTGACGGGAGCAGCAGGACATGCAGGGAGAGAGAGGGAGAGGAGGCACAGGTGACCAGGTAATGAGGCAGGGCTCTAGACTGCGATGTAGATATGCGTCGCATATGTGACTATTTTTTGATGGTGTGCGAGTAAAATTTTCAAGTGGTCGCATTTGTGTGAGTCCATGATAATCAGGCTGTACTATGGTACTTCTACTACTACTGCGTTAGTCATTGTGTTTGAAAGTAGCACTTTTTCTTCTTCACTGGCTCAGCTGGTCTCTCTCTCCCTGTCTGCACTTTCATCGTCACTGCACAGGCACGCAAAAAACAATCTAAAACAAACAATAGTTTTTACCGAGTGCCAAAGATGAAGCGGTCTATAACGGATTATTTTAAAAATCTAAATCAGGAGAGAGAGGAGGTGGCAGGTAGAGAGAGAGAGCCAACGAGAGGTCCAGACTCAGACACAACGGATGTCGGCTGCAGTGAGAAAACAGGCGCTGACAGGGAGAGAGAGACTGAGCCAAAGAAGAAGAAGGACTTTTTTCAACAACAGTGGCTAACGCAGTAAACGTGGCTGAGAGGATAATGGATAATGGATTCACAGTTAAGATGTACACCAATAATAGTTAAAGTAGAATAAACAGATTCATGTTCAAAGAAGCAGTATTTAGATATTGTAGTGACGCCCCTCATGTCCCATCATGCTTTGTGCTGGACTGATTAGTGTATTAAGTTTGCTGTTCTCATTCATAGCATTCGTTTTGATGTCTCACTATGGGATACTCCTCCCTGCGTATTCCTCAGAAGCATTTATCTCATTACGCCAATCCTGATTGGATGGTGATCGTGACACCATCGTCGGGTAGGTCCACCCACCTATAAGTAGCCTGCGCTACTAGACAGCATCATTCAAACACCTCTTCTCACTTCGCCGCATATCTCAGCAGTTGTACTGGCTAGCTAGCTTACTGTCCATAGACCAGAGCTATCGTGCTAATTCTCCATCGCCAGGCACTAGCTGCCTCTACAACTGGATGCCTCCACTCCGGTCTTCACCATAGATTGGAGTGTCATCGCCCTTTCGCGGTGAGTTTGAACAGTTTAGCACACCAGCTAACACTGTTCAATTCTGTTTTGCATCGTCCCCTAGTTAGCTCTCCAGCTAACAAAGATGGACACTAACCTCCCTCACACCAGAGGAGACGGAGACTCCGGGCCTTGACTCTGCACCTGCGGAAATAAAATTGCGAGTAGAGACACACACCAGGTCTGCTCGTGTTGCCTTGGGCTGGAACATGCCCGGCTGGCCATCGAAGCGCCCGGTTCTTGCAGGCACTGCGCCTGCTTCACCGTGAAGAGTCTCCGCCGACGGCTAGCGCGGCAAGCTACTTTGTCGGGACAGGACCCTTACTTGACCAACGTGAGCGACCCTACGGTCAGCAGCGGGGACAAGGAGGGGACTAATGTGGACGCCGGACTGTGTGCTAACGCTAGTTGGGGTTCTCAGCTAGACTTAGACGCGGCGGCTTCACCTATGGAAGACATACTGGAGTTGGATTATGAGGATGACTACGAGGACATCTTGGGGCTCCTCATATCCAAGGAAGAGGAGGATGATGACGAAGTTATCATCCCTTCCGCTCAGGCTACAAAGCCTGTTGCTGTGAATGCCTCCCAGGGTGAGGATGAGAGCACGCTAGCTTCACCTGTTCCCCTGCCGTGTGTAAACGCGCTGCACCCAGGCTGAATATCCCCTGGCCTGCAGTAATAACGGAGACTACCAGATCTCGTTATGAAGGGAAGAAATTACCCCAGGCTGCGAGAGCGGCAAAACAGCTACTCCCTGTTTTCCCAGAGCTGTTGGAGAAGGTTTCGGTCTCATGGAAGGATCACCCGTTCAGCAGTAAGACCCCCATTCAGGGGGCTTCATCCCTGGATTTCAAGGGCATGGAGAAGCTTGGCATACTCCGCATGCCCCTCATGGAGCCGTTAGTCGCAGCCCACCTTCACCCTTGGCTGGCGAGAGCGTCTTCCAGAAGCCCCACACTTCCATCTAAAGCAGACCGTTTCCAGTCCACCATGACTGAGAGGGCCTACAAAGCGGCGGCTTTAGCGGTCAGGGCGTTGCATGTCTCTTCCATGCTCGCGGCATACCAAGCGGAGCTGTGCGAGGACATGGCGACCAATCCTGACCCGGCTGTCTGGGAAGAGATAACTGTGATTACGGACATTTGCCTCCACGTGCAGCGCTGTGCGGTCCAAGCCACAGGCAAATCTATGGGGATGATGGTGTTGCAGGAAAAGGGCTAGATGGCTCAACCTGACAAACCTGTCTGACAGGGAAAAGGAGGACATTTTGGACGTGCCAATTGTTACTGATGGGATTTTCGGCACCGCTCTGACCTCAATGCAACAGAGGTGTGAGGCGAGGAAGAAGGAGGATGAAGCCCTCCAGCTCTGCCTTCCCCAGAAGACTGAGTCTCCGCGACCTCCTCCCCAAGAATTCCTAAGCACAAAACCCCAGCCCGCCCTGGTCGCCCCGCCTACACAGGATGCGAGAGCGAGCTGGCACAGGAAAGCTCCGACACTGACAGCGGCCCCACAGGGGCAGCCTGCCCAGATGGCCGGTCAGCAGTTTAGGAAGAAGAAGAGAGCGGCCTGACGTCCCTCCCTCTTCACTGGTGAAGGAGCTGGGTGTTCCCTGTTCACCAGCCCCACCTTTTCTGTTCCAGACTGTGCTCGATCCCCCATTGCCGCATGCAGTGTCAGGATGGCACCGGCGTCTCCCAGCTGGAGAAGCAAGAGGCTTTATTGTAAGGGCAGCAGGCTCTGCCCCTCCTTTAAGTCTCACAAGCACACAGTCACATTTTATTCTAATAAAATTTGTCCCACTGTCACATCCAGACCGAAGGTCGAGGGCATCAGGAAATGTGAACAAAAAGACAATAAACAGCTCGGTAATGTTACTGCTTCTGGAGGGGGCTTCCGCCCCCATCCGGACGCGGGCCACTACCGACTCTGTCAAAAAAGCGGGATTCGCCCTATCCTGGGTCTACAGGCTCTAAACAAATACCTCAGAAAATACAAGTTCAGGATGCTCACTCATGCATCCCTGCTTCGTGTGGTGCGCCAGGGCAATTCAAATCTGTCGACCTGAAGGACGCATATATCCACATTCCGATTTATGCTCTGCACAGGAAATATCTGAGGTTTGCTTTTCGGGGAGTCTGCTACAAGTACAGAGTGCTTCCTTTCGGTCTGTCTCTGAGCCCGAGGGTGTTCGTGCGGTATACCGAGGCGGCAAAAGCCCCGTTACGACAGCAGGGCATCTGCTTGGCTACATATTTAGACAATTGGCTCCTCCTGGCACAGTCGGAGCAGGAGGCTATGACGCAAACCAATATCCTCATACAACACCTGCTTGACCTGGGTTTTATAATAAACGCCGAAAAGAGCGTGTTGTCTCCGGTAGAGAGTATAACTTTCCTGGGGTTATCTCTGGACTCGGTGTCTTTCACAGCCCGTCTGTCACCGGAGAGGGTGAAAACCTTTGAAGCTTGCTGCACGCATTTCTGCCTCCCCAAATCTGTCCCTTTCAGGTTGTGTCTTCAATTACTGGGGCTCATGGCATCAGCCATCCTGGTTGTCCACCTCGGCCGCTTGTACATGAGGGATTTCCAGCGCTGGGTGGCCTCCCTCAGACTGGACCCTGTGCACCATGGCGCACGGAGAGTAGTGATGTCTGTGGAATGTGTTATGGCGCTGCGCCGCTGGTGACACTATATATATACTAGGGTCGGTCCGTGAGAGGTCTCTGGATCAGAGACCTTTGGCGGTGCCACATAAATTACCTGGAGCTCTTAGCAGTGTTTCTCACCCTGAAGCGCTTTCTTCCGTTCCTCACTGGATGTCACATCTTGGTGAGGACGGACAATACAACAACGGTGGCCTATATCAACCGACAGGGAGGTTTGCGTTCCCGTCAGTTACACATGCTTGCATGCAAACTGATCTTATGGAGCAGCGCGCGTCTCCTATCCCTAAGGGCGACACACGTCCCGGGGGTTTTGAATCTGGGGGTGGATCTTGCTACCTAGAGGCGTGCCATTATACGGGGATTGGACCCTACATCCCGCCATTGTGAGGCAGTGGTGGATGCGCTACGGCTACGGTCAAGAGAAATCGCACAGTGTCCACTGTTCTTCTCGTTGCACGACCTAGACGCGCATCTCGGCATGGATGCGCTCGTGCACGTTTGGCCGCCCATCCTCCTTTACGCATTCCCTCCCTTAGCTCTGATACCTGCCACTCTGTCCGGAGTGAGGAATCACCACCACACTCTGATCCCGATAGCTCCACACTGGCCAGCAATGTACTGGCTGGCGGAGATATATCAGCTCCTCTGCAGCCAGCCATGGCAACTCCCGCTACGCAGGGATATGTTGTCTCAGGCGGGGGGAGCAATATTTCACCCACACCCTGGCACTATGGGCTTGGCCCGTGAGCGGTATAATCTAAATACGGCAGGGCTGCCTCAGAATGTAATTAATACTATTCAGAGCGCCAGGGCCCCCTCCTCCAGGTCCGTTTATGACTGCAAGTGGAGGGTGTTTGAGGAATGGTGCCACAGGGAGGGGCACGTCTCCTTTCAGTGTCTGGTCGGTACGATATTGTCGTTCCTGCAGGACTTGGTTGATAAACACAAGGCCTTCTCCACAATTAAGGTGTACCTGGCTGCTATTTCTGCATGTCATGTGGGGTTTGGAGGTCAGTCGGCTAGCCAACATCCTCTGGTCTGCCGTTTTATGAAGGGAGCAGGTAGGCTTCTCCCTGTCTCCAGGTCGCTGGCGCCCCCATGGGACTTGGTGGTGGTTTTGGATGGGCTCTCCGGCCCTCCATTTGAACCACTGGAGGAAGTCAACTTGAAACATCTGTCTTTGAAGACGGTGTTGTTACTGGCATTGGCCTCAGATAAAAGTGATATTCACGCACTCTCCGTGCATTCGTCATGCACTCGGTTTGCCCCAGAGCATGTTAGGGTGTCACTGAAGCCCAACCCTGCCTTTGTGCCTCAGGTGGTAGTCTCATGTTCTCCCATTGTCCTTGTGGCATTTTCTCCACTGCCTTTTTCTTCAGCTGAGGAACGGCGGTTGCACATGCTGTGTCCAGTCTGTGCCTTGCACATGTATATGGACAGGGGTTGCGGAAGAGTGTTCAACTCTTTGTGTCTTGGAATAACCCTCTTATGGGGAAGCCTATAACAAAGCAAAGGCTCTCGCACTGGATTGTAGGGGCGATTGCTTTGGCCTAAACAAGCCAGGGGCTACAGACACCAGTGGGCTTGTGGGCTCATTCCACTCGTGGCCTGGCTACATCTTGGGCCTTATTTAAAGGGGTTTCCATCCAGGAGATTTGTGCAGCAGCAAGCTGGTCTTCACCCCTCGCCTTTGCCCGGTTTTATTAACTGGATGTTTCTGCTCCAAGCATGGCTCAGGCAGTGCTTAGCTCTGGGCCAGCGCTGGGGCAGGACGCTACTGGTTAACTGCTAGTGGTTGCTTGAGATAAGCTTGTCTGGCGATACGGGAGTCTCCATATCCCATAGTGAGACATCGAAACGAATGCTGTGAATGAGAACCTTAGGTTACTTGCGTAACCCCGGTTCTCAGAGTAGCATGACTGTGATGTCTCACCAGACGACCCTTCTTGCTCGGGCAAAGCGAGAAGAGGTGCTTATTTTGAATGATGCTGTCTAGTAGCGCAGGCTACTTATAGGTGGGTGGACCTACCCGACGATGATGTCACGATCACCATCCAATCAGGATTGGCGTAATGAGATAAATGCTTCTGAGGAATACGCAGGGAGGCATATCCCATAGTGAGACAACTCATGCTACTCTGAGAATCGGGGCTACGCAAGTAACCTAAAGTTTTATGTTCCAAATTGCAAGTATTACTTTCTGTTAGTGTTTGTAATGTCTGTTCAGGACATGGTGGTTTATGTTGGTAATTATCATTTGAATTTGAAGCTGTTTTTTCTTTTTTTGTTTGTAGTTTGTCACCATAAGTGAAGTGACTGTTGAAATTCTTGACTCCAGCTGTATTTTCATATCAGGTATTTTGATTCCTCGTTTGCGCATCATTTAAGGTATGACTTATTGAAAGCTGATGTATCCCTCTGACGTGATCGGTGCTTATGGTCAGAGGAGAATAATCAAACAACAGAGAAGAGTGAAATGATCATAAAATTTAACACTTTAAAAGGCTGCAACCAACAGAGAAAGTTGGTTGCACCAGTGGAAAAGTTAGTCTAGAGCCCTGTGAGGTCTAAGTGCTGTGGCAAGCAAACACTGTTGAGCAGGTTAAAAGACATGTAAGAGTGGTCCGTCTGACTTGTTTTCCTGGTCCATGTGGTTTCTTCTCAGAAAGAGACAGGGTGAGGGTAGCGTTGTGGCAGGCAGGGCAGTTTCAGATGTGCAGGTGAGATTGAGAACATAAATGTTCTGGCAAGGACACAATTGTGAATACACAAATCCAAACAGTTAAGAAAGTAGCCTAAACATGATTTTCTATTTATTTATGAGTTATACACGGTTTAAAGTTATTTATTAGTTATTTGGTGTGTGACATAAGGTTTCTTGTCATGACTTATGTCTGTAACAGCTGAGCAAAGACAACAGGGACAGAGAAGTCTGTCACTTCCTGCACGGAGCCTGAACATCCTCATACTAACTTTATCGTTGTGCAGAATTGAACCAACCGTGTGTTTTCCTTTCAGCAAAGCTGGTTCGTAAAATTTCCCAGGCTGCACTACAGTTGAATTGTGGCATAACTATCAAATGTCTGAAGATATGTTCAGGAAGTGATAAATTTCAATTTTACTAATACTGGAACAACAAATTGATATGTTTGAAATTCGGTCCTTTATTCAACGTGAATGATTTTATGCTATTCAACTGCACTAGTTGGGATCTGTAAAGCATGTTGTTTGATATGTCTCTTCCCATTAAAATTAATGTGAAACAGCCACTTGACAGCCTATTTGCAAAAAAAATCTCCTGGGCACATGTCCCCGGACCCCTCTACATGGGTGGAGATCTCGACCCCCCCAATGTTCAACCCAAACTTACGCCCTTGCAGTCACACCTGAATTTAATTCAGTCAATCAGTGAGCACCATGGCTCTTTCACATCAGAGTACCACAGAGCAGAAGTGCCACATTCACCTAAGCTAGAAACAAAATGGAACGTTTCATTGTGCTGAATGCAGACAGAGTATCAATGCACCTGTGGAAGGACACCTATGCATCACAAGCATGGATAAACAAGGTGTGTGTTTCACTGTTTGTGTAGGTTTCAGGCAGAGAGGAATAAGGAATGCAGGATTACCAACCAAGCACAGGCCCTGTATCTCCAGAGGAGCCCCAAATAAATCCAGATTACTGAGTGCTAATTTAATTCAACATTTAATTGGGAATATGAACTGCAGCGATCATTTTATGACATTCCAAATTTCTCTGCTACTTTGTCTGCAAAGTATCTGAGTTATGACCTGAAATCCAACTTGTGAAAACTCAGTGGGCAGGGAAAAGGTTCAGTGAGGGTTTGCTTTAAAATACAGATCACAACATCACGCAGGGGCTTCTCATCCAAACAGAGGTTACATCTTAGACCTGTCCATTACTGACCTGATGTTATTATCTTACATAACCTACCATGACACACTATCCATTCCAGTATAGACCCGCTGGTCCACCATGTCAGTGTTACTTTGCCTCGCCTGACTCGGTATCTTCTAGAGGATCTGTGGGTCTAATACATGCTTCAGGTCAAAAGAGGTCAAAAGCTTGTTTTGATTCAAAGTTTTGCAGAGTTTTCTCCATGTTAGTAGCACCATGTTGTTCCTAAACATTTTTACTCATGTGTACTAAAAACTGCCTTACTGCAAGTTTAATGTATTAAAAAAAATGTATGATGCATCGTAAGTGATTATTATGACACTGCATGGACTATTATAGCATACTCTAAGTCCTTACTACAACTGATTGTTGAGGTGTGTATAGATGAGTTTAGGTTGGGGCTGGGTATCTGTTCTCAATATCTTTAAAGTATCCTGCATTCGATTACTTTTTGTTTCCAGATCTTAAAAAAATGACTATTTCTATGATTTTTCTCACAGTCAATCACTGAAACCTTTCTTCAGTTTAATGTGACGTGTGTCTGGTATCAGTATCACTTTTAGGGTACAGGCATTGGTATTGTAATATTTTCACTTTTAAAGCTCTAAATGGCCTCGCGCCAAATTACCTTACAGATTTATTGACCCCTATGTGCCTGGCCGTTCTCTAAGATGGGTGGATGCAGCTCTGCTAGTTGTTCCAAGATCCTGGCTCGTAACTAAAGGTGAGCAGGCCTTTGTAGTCAGAGCCCCCAGACTGTGGAACACTCTGCCTGTAGCGCACTATAGAATAATTACACATCTACTCAAAATGACAGTTTTAGTGTAAATAAATGAAATTAACGAAGAAAAGTGTTGGTGTTGTTGCTGAGCTCTGATAAATTCCAGCACTGTAGCCACTGCACAGCATCCTGCACTATAATTTACTCTTTTGTATCTCGCTTTGGCTGGAGGTTGTGCTCATACAAACTTTCATTTCATTGTGCTTTTCATTAGAACACGTTCCTTGGAATTTTTATGGCATTAAGTCCAGCCAAATGAAACTGAAAATTACTCAGCAGAATTAGACGATACATCCCATCATGTCATGTTTGACACACTGACTTAGGCTACTGTAAACCTTTCCCCAGTGTATTCAAGTATTTCCATGAGATACAACTTTCTAACTTTCTACTGAATTACATCTCAGAGGCAAATATGCTTTTTCTGCCCTCCATTTGTCTGACAGCTTGGATGAAGTGTTCCTCTACATGTTGAGAAAATTGTCCTCCTTAAGCTAAATAAACTCTGTAAAACCCTCTTGGATTGGCTGAGAAATGCATCGTCACAAAGCTGAAAACAGGGCTGTTTTCCTGTAGCCACGCCACAAACGTGATGATTTTATAGAATATGGTGCCAAGGTGCAGATTAGACTAGCCAATAATATATAAAGTAGATAAAAGGAGCCAAAACACCCACAGCAGTCAAATGTAACATTCACATGAATGCAGCAGTAATATTCATCCAAAAACATCACATATAATAGGAAAAAATACGTTTTCTTAAGCAAGTTTTTGAATGTGTGACTTTTATTTGTAGTGGTTGACAGAGTGGTACTTGAGCATATGGTGTAAATACTTCTTCCACGACTGCGTTCCTCCCATTGTTCCTGCAAGCTGCAGTACAGTATATTGATAGAGGCGATAGACACCGCCTACTGTGGGAAAACGAAACCTATCTGTGGAATAAACGCGTTAACCTGAAACGACTCTTATCCACTCTGCTTCCTACAAGTCAGAAGACCTGTGAGGTCACATATTGGACAATGGCTTTTACTCAGCAGACACCTTTTTACAATCCGGTAAGTGATTCAAACTTGTTTTCGGACCATTATCTCAGGTCCGTCCCGTTAACTTTACCAAGCTGTCGTCAAAGCGCAGCCCGGGTAGTTTCTGACATGCAAAGCTTTCCCTCTCTCATCAGCAAAGTTATAAACAAGGAAATCAATACTTTTTATGGCTTAACATCTGAGGAGCAAATATCAAACACTTACCAGAACCATTGGCCACTACCTTTACATTTAGCGTAATCTTTCCATCAAGAGCGTCAGTGAATCAAGTGAAGTCGATGCAGTGCTGGTTCCTGAATCTGAATTTAGACCGTTGGCTTAACTGATTGAATGTAACTCAGTAGATTTACTCAAGTACTGTGCTTATGTAGGATTTTGAGGGGCTTGATTATTTAAATTTTCCGCTACTTTATAAAAAACTAAAAAAACCCATTTAATTAATTTATTTGATTAGCAATCGGATTAAAAAAAATAAAACTTTTACTTTTACACGGATATATAATTCTAATGTCTGATTTTAAAAAAAGCATAGCCTATTTGTCTAATGGTGGCTATTTTATTTTTTATTTAAGTATGTTATGAATATTTTACTGTAATAAACTTTTGAATAGCCATCTTTGGGAGTGTGCAGATATTCATCAAAATCTCAAATACTGCACATGCTAAAATAACCATACCTGGCACCCAGGCGCCACATGGAGATATTCAATAAAGCACATGGTCGGTTATTGAAGTATTTTATGTTTTAATCCTTAGGAGTAGAATAAATAGGCCTATAATTGTGCAGTGGGTTCCTTGGATGAAGTAGATTTGACTGACATAGGCCACGCCCATTTTTTTGGGCCACTTTTCATCCAATCCTCAGTGTGTAACTTTTTTTTTTTTTTTTTTTTTTTTTTTTTACAATTCTACTCCCAGGGGGCGCTACAGTAACAATATAACATGATATGTCTATAATTCTGTTGCCTTTAAAGTCGATTTGAAATTAACGGCAAAAAAAATGGATGCCAAAAAAACATTTTTTTTACATCAAAGTCTGATCATCGAGGTGGGGTTTATGACCTACACTGCAGCCCACCATCCGGGGGCGATCGAGATGTTTTGGCTTCACTTTTCGGGAGCTCTCATGTCGTCCATCTTTATATACAGTCAGTGGTCAGAAGGGACACCCAGAGAAGTTTTACCTGTTTTTGGGGGTGGGGCCTGACTGATTATTGTCCAAAAACACAACTTTATTCACTGATTTTGGTGAAACTGGATCATATTTTATTGCGAAAATATTTTCTGGTTTTCCCTCTGATGTCCTCCGGCTGCTCTGCCTGAACTCTCAAACCTCTTTCAGACACAAAGCGGTTTGAGCTGCGCTCGCCGTTGGGTTCAGTGCAAAATAGGCAGAGTTTTCAAAACATGTAAACAAAACCGTGTTAAATAATAACAGTAGGCACACACATTGCATACATACAAGCTACCTGTTAAAACACACCTGATATGTCTACTTGATTGGAAACGTGATTCCAAGATATAGCTTTGACCTCTGCACAGCACAAGCTCGGAGAGCGGCGAGCTCAGGGCTCACTCCGTCACTGAAAAACTGTGGGAGGGGTGGGCGGGGAACCAAATTTAATTGACAATGGTAACAATGAGTACAGAACTTTTTGATAAGTCTAACATTTAAAGAACTTTGATTATTGTACACATCGCTCACCAAATAGTCAGAGTTTGCACATGTGTACACATGCAAAATATAAGTAATATTATTTAGGTTTTGGGTATTTTATGTACAGTAGTAACCGTGACGATCCATTTCCATTCATGAGAGAACCTTTCCTCAATCTAATCCTTCCTGGTTCGCTAGTATATCAGCAGTTACAATAAAAAAGCAGTTATTAACAGATTGAGTCCTGTCTTTTTTAGAGAATCCCCTTCACTGGATCGATCCATGGTGGTCTGCATGAGGGCAAGTCCATTAGCATCAGTGGACGTGTCCTGCCTGGAGCCGATAGGTCAGACTGCTCTTCTCTTCACCATTTCAGCGTCTTTATTTCTCAGCTGTTAGTCCTTAAGTTTTGGTGGCAGTGAAGTACCAAATGTAACGTTTCATCAAGCATTTTAACCTCCCACTTCAAAAAACAAAAGACATCACAATGGTTAAGTAAAATAACAAGCAAGAGTAATATTTTAGTTTTTTTAATTGTTTCCTTTAAAGTTCAGTGTTTCTCACCAAGAAGCATTGTGTGTATCCTTGAGGCATATAAACATGTTGAATACATTTGCTCCTCCCTAAAACCTTTGCAAAGCTGTTGACACGACAATCTAAACTCATAAACGTGCTTGTTCTGGAGGTTTTGACTATATCACATGGTCTTCATCAGCACATGTACATGTGTCTGAACAACATGCTTTTGCAAACGTGCTTTGATTACAGAATTTCCCCAAATAAAATCAGGTATGGCATGTTGGCCATGAGATACAAAAATAACAGGGATAACAGATTGCCCCATAGCACTATTAGTGATTTAATAAAACACAACAGAGTGCCTTAACGTCATGTGCTACATTTAGTTATTAAAAAATAATACAGGTTTGACTAGGAACAAAACAACTACATTTTAGCAGATTTTAACAATTTTCATCATTAAAAGCAGAATAGTAATAATTTGTATTGTACACATCTGTTTTTCTCCAGGTTCAATGTGAATTTACAGTGTGGTTCCAGGAGCGATGCAAACGTTGCTCTCCATTTTAACCCTCGGTATGACAGTCACCCTGGTTATGTGGTGATCAACACCTTCCAGCATGGCAGCTGGGGCGCTGAAGAGAGGAACTACAGCTCTCCTTTCCCTGCTGGCTCGCCCTTCAGCCTGCTCATCACAGTCTCCCGCGATTGCTACCAGGTCTGCAGGGCCAATGATCTACTCAGTCTGGTCACATTCTGACAAACATACACAATTCAAAAAATTGTATTCATTTTATTTCACTAAAATTACAAATACTTTTCCTTCACACTGTAAGTAATTCCAGGCTGTTTCATCTTAAAATGAAGGTTCACATGCTGCTTTGAATATTTGAGTCAACGTAACTTGAACAATTAGTCTTCTATAAAGTCTTCTTTTTTGTGAAACCAATTCTCAAGTGAACTTGAGAAAACATGGTCAATAACCTTAAGATATTACGTTGAATCAGCACCTGTTTAGACACACTGATGAACATTACAAATTTGATTTCCCTTTAGATTTTCTCACCTTGAAGCGTTTCACGTGAAGAACTTAAGAGTTGCAGCTGCTCTTGTTGGAGCTATTTTATTCCAGCATTGGCACAAAGAAAATGTGTGAAACTGCTCCCCCAGCTAATTTTTAAAAAAAAATTAAAATGTAAAGACTGGATTCAATACTAATCTCCGTTATGTTTTGCAAATTTTCATTATTATGAAAACAAACAACCATGACTTAAAATGTATTAAAGACACCAAGACAACAAGCTCCCATCATATGTTTCGTCAAACCTTAAAAAAGAAGGGTGTCAAGAGAGTTTTAACTCTCAAACAATGCATGCTGGAACGTCTGCTAACATGCTAATCATGTTTCTTTAGAAACTCTTTACAGTATATTCATCCAACTTATCATTTCAAGTCAAAAGTAATTTTTATAAGTTCTGATGAGGGCTGAAAACAAAAACTAAAACATTTTAAGTTTTACTTGAAAAAAATAAAACTTAATATATTTTTACATTAAGTAAATGAGAGAAGATTAATTGATTACACTAAATTCCTGTTTTTTTAAATTATGTCTGATTATGTGCCCAGTGGGACATTTTGAGCACAGATTTATTTTCCTGTAAATAACTTATAGTTTGTTTAGAAAATACTATCATGCAAAGCACAATTAAGGCAAACAAAAATATACTAATCTCTCTCAAGTTTAAGCACTCTCGCTCAACCTGACAGTGGAAATATTAAAGTTGCCAAAAATTTATTAAACACTTTTTTTCAGGTTATTATTTAAGGAAACTTTGTTTGCCTGGTAACAATTTTTCTAAAAGATATTTATTTGAATTTAAGAGGGGTTTTTTTGTGCACGAAAATGAGACATTAATCTAATGCCATACTTTCTCACTCCAGCTGAATGTCAATGGCTCCCACTTTATGGAGTACAGACATCGGATCCCGTTTCACCAGGTGGACACCATCTCAGTAGCCGGGAAAGTAGAAATTTCCTCCATTGGCTTCCAGAACTCTGTGGTGAGGATGCTACCAGAATAATGGAAAAAAAACAAAAAACAGTATGGCATTAATTATGTTCTGTAAGTCAATGCTCTCATAACAAATAATCCCAAACCTCCTAAATAAATCAACCTGTGGAGTATATGAACAGTATTATAGAAAGGTGATGAGATGAGATTAAAAAGGCTTTCTTTTTGTGTTTACTTCTCTGGGGCAGCCGGCAGTTCCGGCATATGTTGCCTATCCCACCCAGGCTGGCTTCCCTTCTCTAGCATTTCCACCCCAGCCTGGATTCCCTGCGCAGCCCGGTTTCCCCGGATTCCCATCACAGCCTGGCTTCCCATCACAGCCTGGCTTCCCTGCACAGCCAGGATTTCCTCCTGCGATGCCTGTGAGTATCAGGCAGGGTGGAGTTGTACAGACACTTTCACAATCCACAGTCACTTACTCAAAGTGGTATCTGGCCATGTAGATAGGTTTGGTTACATTTGTCCAGGTTTAGAGATATCAATCACTGATTTATGCTTCCACCCACTACAATGGAGTTTAATGTAAATTCCTTGATTTGGTAAAAAATAGGAAACATTGACTTCTAAGATGTTAAGCAATCTTGTGTCTGAATTTAAATGAGGCATTTCAACCTAGATCTACATAGTAAAGCTCATTAGCTGATCTGCTGATTCTTCATAGCTATGTTATAGTACATGCAGTACTACATACTAATTGTCATAGAGCCTGTTCACACCTGGTATAACATGCGTCTCCAGATGTGTCTCGAGTGACCACCTGATCGGATCTCACTTCCCCGCTCTATATGGAAATAAACACGTACATCACTGGGACACACGGACACAATGTTTTTTAGGCAAAGAAAGAAATAGCTTGTATTAGATTTGTCAAATTTACAAGAAGGCCCAAATAAGAATATGTCATAAACAGCGTTTAACAAAGTTAGTAATGTTTCTCCTAACAGAACAACTAACAAGACTGAACAAAACAATTTTTTTTAAGGGAGTCTGGGGATTTTAACCACGAGTGACAGAGAAGCAGCCTGGATTGATTCCTGTTTACTCTAACTGTAAAATGTGACATGTTGTCGTGTACAGTGAGCTGAAACAGTGTGTTCAAACAGCTGCTAAATGTTGGTGTGTAAGACGCATTGGGGCAGCAGACAGGCTGGTACAGTGATGCCGCCACAAACTGACACTTTTTACAAGGAAACAAACAACTTCATGTGTTGCATTTAATGGCGAATTTACAAGAAGGCGTGGATGATTTAGAATTCACAGTAGGTGTTTCACAAAGTTCATTAAGTTTCTCCTCACTATACAACTCTAAAAAGTTCTGGAATCGGGGAATATTGTGGTTATTAGTTCAATCAGTTGAAACAGACTGTGTTCACAAACGTTACTTACCTGAGCAAGTAAACACTCATTACAGTGAACCAAAGCGTGTAATCCATTGTTGGTGTGGCTTCTTCTTGTTGTTTCAGAGGACATCAGTTGAGTAGGCGGTCTTTCAATCTGGCCCAGGACACGTTTCACATTCACACTGCTGAAAGAATGTGGCCACATTTGGTCTAGACCACCCCACAATGTGGTCTGAGCGATCAGCTCTCAAATGTGTCCTCAATGCATCTTGGGTGTGTTCTCACCTGTACTTAGAGCTGTCAGCCTGTGATTGGATCATTCAGGATGGATTGTAATACCAGGTCTGAACGGGCTCCATAGTATACTTTTTTAGCAGTTAGTGTACAAATGAATTAGCATACAGTAACTATTACGGGCATAAAGTTCGGGTTGGTCACTCTGGATAGCTGAATGAAGCCGACCATCTTAGAGAGAGGGGAGATATAAGATTGTTTATATGTGGGGGCAACAGCACACATTTTCATCTGACATCTGACAGCATTGCACACATGAAAAGTGACAAGAGATACTTGTGTCAAGAAGAGCAGGGGGAGGTTTAAAAAAAGAAAGAAAGAGAAGCTCAAGCTGTTTCCTTTCTTACCTGCACAGCTGACTGATCATTGCGGGAAGTGAGTGTGAATGTCAGATTGTTGTTTTTTTGTAAAGTTGCAGAAAATGTCAGACACATCCCCCAGGAGGGGACTTCTGCAGCTGTCCAAAAAGCAGTTCTGAAGAAGCATACTTACTTTCTGGAGAGCGTTTCAGCCAGCATGTGGTTCCTCCCACAAACATGTATCTTCTCCAGGATGCATTTTTAAGTCGCAAGCGCTGAAACATTAGACGATGATTTGAGGTGTTCTTGATTCTTAGAAATACTACAGGCTGTGATGTTTCAGCAGAGAGTTTCAGCTAGAATATAAAAAAACTCATCAAGCGCCCAGGAAGTCAAGCATACCTGCCTCTATAGTCGCCAATGATTGAAAACAAACAGGAGTTAGGCATGTACACAGAAAGGTACACTGGAAAGAGCACAGGGCAGGAATCTCACCAGCAGCCTCGACTGCCATGGCCGTCCCTGCCCCTCTATCTGGCCTTGATGCCTTCTGAAAATTCTGTGCCCATTGGCCACTGTGGCCTTCGTGAGCTGCAATCTGCATCTCTGCCCTCTAAAGTCTGCCTGACAAGGACTGGTCAACAGTAACGAAATGAACACATGCATTCATTTATTTGTGGCGAAACGCCACAATATCAACATTGCGTGCCAAATATTGAATATTTATTTTTGGAGCTGTGTGCATCTCTCTCTCTCTCTTTCTTTCTCTCTCTCTCTCTCTCTCTCTCTCTCTCTCTCTCTCTCTCTCTCTCTCTCTCTCT
>JBBPCS010066562.1:4130-17023 GCA_037974645.1 Hollardia meadi
ATTTGTTGACTATTCCCTTTTTATTTGAAATCAGGTCATCTTTGGTTGTAGTACGGTGCTAATTCATACGTGAAGAGATGTGTTTACTTGTCAGGATGGCCGAGGGGTCTAAGGCGCCAGACTCAAGTATTGATTCATTCCTTACAAAAGGGATTTCTGGTCTCCAAGTGGAGGCGTGGGTTCAAATCCCACTCCTGACAGTAAACCTTTACCTTTCAGTTTCATCTCTATGTTGTGATCTAATTTATTATATTCATGGTTTTTCTGTGGCGTGTGAGGAAATGCCACTCATGAGTTTCTTTCTAAAGCGAATTATGGTCTCCAGATGCAGGCATGGGTTTAAATCCCACTCCTGACAGTACATTTACCTGTCAGTTTCATCCCTATATCTTGATGTTGTGAGCTAACCTATTATGTTTATGTTTTTTTCTGTGGCGGGTGAGGAAATGCCACTAATGATTCCTTCCTTACTAAAGCGCATTATGGTCTCCAGATGCAGGCGTGGGTTTAAATCCCACTCCTGACAGTAAATTTACCTGTCAATTTGATCCCTTTAGCTTGATGACATAATCTAACTTATTATATTCATCTTTATGCTTTTTCTGTGGAATGTGAGCACATGCATTATTGATTCCTTCCGTACTTCTGTGGCGTGTGAGCAGACTCGGCCCAGAAATCCAACCTTTCAACTTTCTGAGTAGTCTCATTCCATGACAGTGAATGCAGGCCAAAATTGGACCAATTTACTTGATGTCGTAATCTAACTTATTACATTCATCTTTCTGCTTTTTCTGTGGCATGTGCCTATATCCTCTGGTTGGTAGTGGCTCATTATCTCCTAGAGCTGGAGCTGCTACTTGTGGCCAGGTTTGTGAAATAGCAGCACCACAACACATGCAGACTATAAGCCCTCCACCTCTGCCTGGATCTTTACTGAATTAAAAAGGAAAAGTATGCCAGCACTGTTTCACCCTGTTTTGCAATGGCATCATCCTTTATTAATATGACTTTTAAAACTAACTGGTTTTGTTGCTAGATTACAGCCATTAAACACTCAACTTGTTACTTTACAGCGTTTCCTACTGAGTAAAGTAACTTGTTAAGAGTACATGTCTGCTTTACCAAAAACGACAACCCCTTTGCGATTTAGTTTCAGCTGTTCCAGCTGTGTTCCAGTGGCGATCACCTTTGTACTTTGTTGAGCTAACAATCAGAATTCACTACACTCGTTGCCTTCCAAGGCCACTCTCAGGTCGCTCCCATTAGACAAGCTTGACGAGAGCTCCAGGTGTGTGGCGGGTTTCTATAAATTGGCTTGCTGGAGTGGGAATAAGTTCTGTTGTACCCAAAGTAGAAGGAGTTGGTTCTGTTAGACGTTTGCTTGTTGACAGTAGTAATGTGTTTAAATTGTATTGTTCCCAGGTGCAAAATCTGCAAGAGGAAACAACATGCTGGAGTACGTTATCTTCGGTTCCCAGCAAAGGATCCGGAGTGTCGTAATCAGAGCTGCAAGCTGTGAAAATCCCTAAATATGAAGAAAACACTGCTCTGAAAATTCTTCAGAACCTTAGAGTTTGTAATCTGTATGTGTGTGTGCGTGTGTGTGATCGAGAGAGAGATAGAGCACAGTTTTTTTTTTAGTTGTTTTCTCCAGCTGTATTCCAAGCATGACTAACTCTTTGCTCTTTGATTTGACAGAACACTGTTGCACCTGCCACATTTGCACCCTCCACTGCATTCTCCACACTTCACCAGGCCCAAGGACGCACCCAGTGAGGCCTTCTACGTCAACACCAATGAAAATCCATTTATCTGAAAGGATCCTCCTCGCAGGCTTGTAAACCTTTAAAATATAGATCAGAGTTTTTTAATTTAACATTTTCTCTTTTTTATTTTGCTACAAACAGGCGTGCTGCGAGTGTTCCACAGTGCTCTCCTGAAATATCTCCCAAATCGACAGGCTTTCTCCTACATGGGAATGAGGGAGCGGGCCCATCTCTCCATCCTTGAGCACAATGTAAACCGAGGCAGGTGTGTTTTGATGTGTTGCAAGAGCCCTGCAACCATGACAAGTTGAATTTGAACATCATTTGCTGAATGTTTTACTTTCAGCGGGTTTTCATAAAAGTATATAATTAGATTTTTTATTATTCGCTCGATGTTCCCGCTTTTTCTTCGATATATTTTCTTTTCTTTCTTACCATCATCATGTTCCTGCAAACAAAGCATGAGCCATTTTCATACATGCTTTTTCACTCAAGTATACTGTAAGAGATCCGAACAGTGCGCCAGCTTCATAAGAGCCAACTTTTGTGTGAAGCCAACAACAGAGAAACTGGCTGCTTTGCTTGTACCGTTCACATCTTCGTATAACAATGGTAGACAGTGAAGTGGGCAGAACTGTCACCTAGCTGGAGGTGGTGGTGTATTAAAAAGTGAAGTAGATAAGCTACAGAAGTAAATGTTGGACTAACTGTTGAGCTGTTTCAGGCAGTTCAGGAGCACATAATGAACACAGACAGTTTAATGTTGACTCTGTCAATGCCACCTGATCCCAGGGTGTTGTTCTCGTAAAAGAGTAACTCTAATGATTTAGCATTGCGCTCCTGTCGTCGGACTCATGTTGGACAGTTTAAAAGGAACAAAATTGATGCAGCAGAGCCACAGATATCTTTTTTAATTACCCACGCTTGTGATAGCAGCGGCTCGCCTTTAGCCTCAAGCAGAGAGAGGAGCAGCTTCAGAGGTCTGGTCACCTCACTTCACCCTCAGTGTTGTGAATTCCCTCTGTGCTGCTAAGCCCCTGGAGGTCTTAGTGATAACTTACCCTTACATGGCTCACCTTGGGGGTGAGTGACTTCAGGTGTGCTCACCTGATGGAGACTGACTACCTTGCCAGTTCAGAGCAGACAGAGCTGGTATGCAAGTGTCTTCATTCCTGCGTACCTCATGCGTTATCAGGCACACTAGTGACTTCCGCCGGCCGAGCGGCTAACTTCCGGTTTGGCGCTCTGTGAACTTGAATGGGAATTAAATAATTTGATCATGTGGCTCTTCTAGATTTTACAAATATAATCGGACCGAATGGATCAAATTCTGTAAAACAAGTCATTTTGTGGGGGTGGCGACGCTAAAAAAAAAAAAAGTATCCTCCATTTAACAGCCGCTCCGTTTACAATGTAAGCTTATGGGGGAAAAAGTCTTTTTGGCCCCTGTGCATCACGTGAAGTTGTAATCACACGGTTTGGCCACTATGCCTAATTGTCTTCCTGTTTGGCTTGTCTTACATGGCTGACTATTCCTAAACCTACACCAGCACACGTGACAGAGAAAAATCACTCAGATTTTCTCAGATTTAAACTTATAATCTTAAGCCCCAACCGAAACTGATTCGAGTTGACGCTGTTTAGTATTTGCTAGTTGAGGCAATTCATCAGACTTTGTGCAACTCCCTCTAGAGCCACAAAAAAAAAAAACATTTTACAACTTCACATGTACAGTAATACTCCCCAACACTCATAAACAGACTTTGATGTGTAAATTTGGCACCTAAAACTATTTGAATAAGGTTAGGGAAAGACTGTACTGATGATTTTAAAAAATAAATAAATCTTTCTATCATGACAAGAAGCAGGCCTACATTTTAAAAATTTAACTCAGAGCTTCATCAGCTTGAATTTTGTAAGCGTGAAGTTAAACTCCTTAAACTCCTTTCATGTTCTATTTCGTGCCTCATATTGATTGAGAAACAGTTTGGATATAGAAGGAATTCAACTTTTTTTTTAAGAAAAGCTGCTGTATTTTTCCACTTTAAAAACCTGGAAGGAAAGGAAATGAGACCTGGCCTGGATCCTGCTGAGGCAGAATAATTAAGGGCAGACCCCTTCAAGACAGACAGACGATTAATCTAAATCCTGGAGACCAACAACAGAGTAAACTTTAATCCAAAACCTGACAGGGTGTCAAAAAAAAAAAACAACTTGCAGGACACAACAGAAAAAATCTTTTATTTTATTGGATTTATAAACCAGGAAGCTTGTGTAAAAACTTTAAGAGGCAAGCTGCTTTACATGTGAAATATGCTGTTCTTACAGGCCAAAGAAAAATATATAGTTTTGTGAGGTTCTTCATTAATTGCCTGAAATCGGTAAACTGCATGTGATTAGATGCCCTTTGCATGTCAGAAATACAGGCACTCAATGGCATGAAGAAGAAAAGCCTTGGATCAGTGTCCGACTCTTCCTCAGGCAGCATCAAGATGAAGACAAGCGCCACCATTCCACAGACTCGAAGTTCTGGGGTTCTATTGATTAACCCCAGTCTCAGTGTTTTACAGTAACTCAGTGTTTTCACATGTGGCCCTAATCCTTTTCCTTATAGGGACCCTTTTGAATGAACTTTAATGAACTGACAAAGAGGAGGATGCAAACAGAGCAGTTTTAACAGCAGCTGGAGCTGACGTGCAAACACATTACAATCGTTACCAAATGATTTACAATAAATATATACATGGCGTATACAGATTGATTGTAAGATCCCTTCCTGAACAGATTTCGGGATCAGCAGATGGATCTATTCATGCTTTAGCTTGAGAAATCGTGCTAAATCCACATATCTGCTCTCATGGAATCCTGTGGTGGGTTCGTTTGCTTTCACACCACAAACAAACTGCTCTGGGGTTTCGATTGGAAGTGAGCCGAGACCACCCTTTCTTTGCGATCGTGGTCTGATCACATATGAACTGATCTTTGGGGGAGGGAGGGAAAGCTTCAGGTTTCAAAACAACTGCACCAAACTGGACAGGTGTTAAATAACCTAGATCTTGTTCTCTCATGCTAAAAAGGAACTAGTTGGTATGACATGTTGTCCAACCACATAGGAATGCAAAAGTGTTCCTCGAGCTTCAACTGAAGGCCGTGTGAAATGCTGACCATCACAGAAAGTGGGCGGAACGCTTGTCATTTCAACACCAGGATCACAGCATACATTTTTCCTGGAAGGCCTGCAAAGTGTTAAACTATGGTCAAGGGTCAAAGCATACATGCCTTACTGTTTCCACATCCTGACTTCAGAATGTTGCAAAAAATTGTGGAATGCAGCTCCTCCAATTTCACCGTCGGACAGGTTTGTGGGGGAGGTGGTTTCTGAAGCCACTTAACAATCCTTCAGTGGTTTACTGGCCATCTGGCATACTGGTGGGTCACTGCTCTCAAAAAATCAAAAAGGTTTTCCATGTGTTTTGTGTAGTACTTCCTAATACAGGTGTCAGAGTCACAACCTTTCATACCTCTGCATCCTGCATGTTATTAGATTAACATTTTTCGGGCTTCCTTATATTTGATGTTAGTTCATTTATTTTTTAAGGAATTGCAGTAGAAATGTCCTCCTCTTCCTGTGGGTGTTCCTGTGTGATCTACAGGATGTTGTGGGAAGAATTGTTCTTTCCCTTTGGTGAGGAATGAAATACAGATCCAGTAAAATCCAGTAATACTCTACCTTGCAAAACAAGAGGTGTGGTAAGACATAGTTTGGCTACATTTCACTACACATCAATTAATCTAATATCCTAATAGAACACACAGCATGAATAATATTACAACAACCAAAATACATGATTAAAATACATGATTATATTGGAAAATCTAATGTTAAATCAGTATATATATATATATTAATGACACATTATTAATACAACACACAAGTATGAGAAATTCCCCCTTTGGCCATAATATGGCCACATTAAAGTTTTAACAATTTATCATAACATCAGTGAGTACCATATAAATATATCAACTGAGTTGTTGTGTTTACTTTCTTCACTGAGACAGACTAAAATGAAGAGACACCTACTTCAAACAAAGCTTTCCTTTGGGAAGGGACGAGATGGACAAGATCTCGTCCACTGCTCTCTGCTACCACTGCCCTCTCTGTGGTTAGTCATTAATGCTACTGCCCACTGACATGGTTTTGAAGCTACTGTTAGCACATATTTAGATCAGGGAAATCAGAAAAACATTTCCCGGGGGAATTCCGCCCAAACCCCCGAAATTTGGACCTCGGTATTGCTAAAATCCTGGATACGGGCCTGTGCTGAGGGTGTGGTTAAAGCAGTGCGTGGGTTTAAGTACACACTGACAGAAGCCAATTGAGTCTAACAGTGAGGTAAATGCAATACCAAGGCTATCGTTATCCATATCCACATGAATATTAAAATCATCTACAATAATTACATTTTAAGAACTAAACTTGATAAAAACTGAGAATTCAGAAAGAAATTCAATATGATATTATCACCCCCCCCCCCCCCCTCTAAACCTGCCCAAGAAGTGCTGTTAAAGTGGTAAAAGAAAAAAGATTGGATGGTTATAATCTACAGCATAGAGCAGGTAAAATAATGCAGCTACATACCAAACACATATACACAACGGGACATGACGTTATGTTTATGGCACGTTATGACTGTCTGATCCAGATAAATGCAGCTGTTACGATATTAGACGTATATAAACTGGGTGATTCAGTTTTTGGCACGACACAAGTCAGCATCAGCACCTACAGTCCCAAAATACTTTTCAGTAGTAGCGCGAGTAAAAGGTTAGCAAGCTAACAAACCTTAACGTTAGCTTACTGGATTTCTGTGTGTTTCAGCAAACGTTAGCAGTTTGTCTTCGTACCTGTAGATGTTTCTTTAAGTTGCACGTGGAGTCCCTGGATGCTGACAGTATGTTCACAGCTGGAAGGCAGAACTCGCACTGAACCGTGATGATGTTGTTCCCCTTTTCTGATTTAAACACAAAATGATGGCGAAATTTCCACCCAGCGAAAGCATTTTTCTCACCAGCAGCAGCCATAATGATGAACAGCCGCTGGCGACTGTTTTAACGTCCTTATCTCACGTTATGTTTTCACTGGTATCGAGGCCACCCGGGTGGTTGTTTCACGCGTTGGTTTGTTGTGTCGTAACGTGTTGTAATGCGTGCGCACTGCGCATGTGTCTGCTGCATTGTGGTATATCCCGTTTTGTAGTATATCTTCTTTTTTTTGTACTGTAACGGAATACAGTTACCTTTTTTTTGGTATCCTAATTACGTAACGCCGTTATACATGCAATCCGTTACTCCCCAAGCCTGCAAACCAAGCATTGGCATACTGTATAACAAGTCATTTAATTTCCACACACAATTTCCCTCACAAGCACGAATGGTAAAGACATGATAGCTTTAAAGGTTACAAGTCGCTTAGATAATCACTTTAAAGAGGTATTACATAGTGAAACAAAGCATTTAGGTAGGAAAATTAATGCATTAAGCAACAAGAAACTGCGTAAATCCAAAAAGGCATCACACAACACAATGCACCACAGAGGACAATAATGGTCTATACAGAACAAGCGTTGCATCAACACCCTTGTTTCCCTCTGAGACTTTAGCATCTCGAACACAGAGACAGTCACACAAACACAACTCGCTCAGTATCAGGTTACCGTGTTCCAACTGTTTCCCGAAGCTGCGATGCCACAGAGCCCACTAACATTATACGTTTATGTCTCGATGTAACACCACTTATAAAGGAAAGGAAACATGTCCTTGAATGACACAGCCCCTCTTTAAAGAGTCCTCATGAAAAGGGCTCAAAGAAAATGAGATGATTGAAAGGCAAACTGACATAATTGGCTTTGCAACCAGGTATCCATATAAATATTATACATGGGAAAATACATAAAAATAAAGCAAAACAAGTTCAGTTTGTTGTTTAAATCTCTAAAGCATGTTGGTCTACACCTCATATATGTAATCAGTATCTAGTTCAACAGCAAGGCAGCAGCTGTTGTTGAGGGGAGCAGGTGCAATCAACCTGAGCTGTTTGTGGGGCCTTTGCTTCTTTAGTGCTGTAATTATATTAAATGCAATGCAAGGTGTGTTCATACAGTTTGCATATGTGTTAACAACACTTAGATGCGAGCATGCTTGCCTTTAAAGATCCCCTCCGCACATAAGTACATACATTCTGTTTGTGTTTCTGACATGTTTTTTGGAGAACAAAAAGTATAATTACTACATTAAAATCCTTAAAATAGCACCTATTTCTTTTCTCTCATCGAAATAGAGTGGTTTAAATGCTGGGCACAAGATGCCACTACTTCACTGTAAAGCCCATTGTCAGTGTTTGTGCACTGGAGGTTTAAAGTTTCTACATCACACTCAAGCTTGTAGGCCCGTCTCTTAAAAACCTGCACGTACATCATCATACATTATACATCACCCGCCTACACAGTGAAGCTCAAACATTCAACCGGAGGAACAAGAAGAGAGAAAAAAAGCTTCTTGACTGGAGGGGGTATGTTTTCTGTGACAGCACAGACCTGCTTTGTAAATATGTCTCTCAAACAGAAGACATTTGTTTTAGATGTCCTCTTTCTTTTTCTGTATACCATTCTGTGTTGGTTCTCTTCTCAGACAAAACATTAGCATACTGCACAAGTCATTCTACAGTATATCAGCCACGTCTAACTAAATATTAAAAAAATGTTATCAGCGGTCAAAGTTTATTACCTGCAGGAGGGGGGTGGTTTTCAAGAAAATTAAAAGAGCTAATTGAGTTTTGAAAGAAAATGGTACAGTTTCAGGTTGTTTCAGTTGGATTCAGCAGGGAAACAAAGTTTCAATAAATAGCAGCAGGCTACTAATACATGTGGGAAAGAGAGTGTCGACAAATGCTGTACGGCTCAGACTTCATCGTAGGAGAATTAAGTATATAAACATCTGAACTTCTCAAGAGTTTTGTTTGTAATATGAAACCTCCTTCATCAACCAGGGGAGAGAACAGCGGCATACAAGCCCTGAGCCTTCAAGTTATTTGATACTGCAAACCAAGAGGTCAATGAAATTAGATAACCACCATGAGAAACAGAAAGACACTTCCTATAGGTTACTTAAATGTAACAGTAAGGCACTTCTGCATCTATAAGGTACGTTTTAAAAACTAGAATCACCGCCTCGTGGTTGTTTGCCTCCGTGCACCGGTCAGGTTGCAGTTTCCATCCATGTCTGTCCAGACTCGTATAATATATGTAGTGACTGATAGATGCTTCAAATATGGATGTTGCTGCAAAGAAGCTACAAATTCTGAATGTGGAGATCTATTAGCGTATGAGTTCTTTTAGGTATGACTAAAAGTGTGTTTAACAGGTCACAGCGACCTTGACTTTTGACCTCTGACCACCAAATTCTAACCAGTTCATCCTTGGGTCCAAGTGGATATTTGTGCCACATTTAAAGAAATTGCCCCAAAGTGTTCCTGAGATATCACGTTCACCAGCATTCTGGGTAAAAAGAAGCAGATAATTTGGGACTATTAATTCCTTAGGCTCAAAATATTCTGTGGACTGTAAATCCAACCAACCATTTCCATTGAGTTCAAGCTGAGTTTATTTTGAGGCTGTTCCCATGAAGCCTTTTTACTTCTTTAAACAATATTCTTAATTTTAATCCAGAACAAGTGTCTGCTCCACCAAACTGGACGTGTACCCTCAGCATCATATTATTGATTGGGCTGCCATTACCCCAGAACCTGCACCAGGTAAGATTACAGGTAAGAGCCACTTCCCTCTGGCAGGAGGCTGCGGTGCATCAAGACCAAAACTTCACGCCATGAGAACAGTTTCTACCCATCTGCAACGGGCCTCAACTGTAAGGCCCGGGACCCCAAGACCCCAACGCGTTCTCATCCCAGCTCGTCGCATTCCGACATTTTGTCATGTGCCCTTCGCGTGTTCGCGTCCCTTTAACGACTCCATCCGACACGCAAAGGCTTGCGCCCCACGCGTCTTATCCTGATGCACAAGGGCTACGTTACTTTGATTACATTTAGGCACAAAAACCACGTTGGTTAGGTTCAGGAAATGACCGGTGGCGCTTGGTTTGAAACGGGACGTGAACTCCGGTCTCCTGGGTGAGTCGTGTGTGTGACCCTTCACTCGACCCCCGACCTCCACCCCTCTTGGTGCTTTTTTTCGCTTTGGAAAATACTCTGCGCTACGTCATCTGTTCAAGTCATCTGATAGTAGGTACATTAAACCCTTGTGCGTCTGGATGGGACGCGAAGGGCCGTGACAAAACGTTGCTATCTGACGAGCTGGGCATGAGAACGGGCTGGGGACCCCCACTGACACTGTCTCTTACACCCCACCACCCCCCACCCCCTCTACATGTTAACATAAGTATACACTCCTGACACAAACTGTTACATTAAGGCATACAGTATGTCGGGTGTGTTGAGTGGTGGAGGCAAAAGGAAAAGTCCTATAAACACTTCAACAGTCAAAATTCTTTATTTTCTGCAGTGGATTAATGCAGCATATATACAGTGCAGATCAGCTTGGCCAAAACTGAAGAAAACAAAATTGAAGAGGAAGAAGAAGAAAAAACACCAATATATTTGAGGACTTCTAAATTAAAAGAAAAACATATTTAAAGGTAACAGGCCTGTTTAATTTGGGCCCCTGTCAGTGCACAGCCACTGTGGCCTGCTCGCCACATCATCTTCACTCCCCTTGAGAAGGTTTAACTCCCCTTTATATAAAAAGAAGCTCCTCCTACTCCAGGAAATTACAACTAATCAATCAATTAACTTATAGCAGTGATTTATCCATTACCCAATAGACAATTGTTATAAGTTAACAATGAAAAAAACATAAACATGTTAACAGAATACACATGATCTCAAACTGCACGAAATACATATCCCCCCCCCCCCCCCCATCCATACCACACTTGGCACGTTCCCCCAGGAACTTGACCATAAAAGGAGTCCAAATGGGCGGCGACTGGTTTGGCAGTTCCTGGATCCCAGTCAGCTGGCCACATGCAGTCTAGTGGAGAGGTGAGAAACACAAAATGTATTAAATAAAGATGGTGAAAACCTTTTTGTCAGTCTTTCTTCAAAATCTCATTTAACTGTGTGACTGTGGAATCACCAAAGAACCAACATAACACAACAACAATTAACAGGTTTCATCTCATGCTCTGTACTAATTACCAAACAACCCAAACAACCCAGACCTGCCAGCGAGATGACACGTAAAGGTGACTGAGGTGGGAAAGTACTGTGTGATGTAATTTACAGGTTACGGGGCGTCCCCCTGACGGCATGCCTGCAAATATTCTTTAAACTTAATTCTGTAAACTATTTTTCATATATTATTGTCAGTTTTCTATTTATGCTTCTTTACCTGAGGTTGCTTTCATCTTTATTTCTATTTTCTCATACCATAATTATTGTTATGCACCGATATATCAAGGCATATTCCTTGTACGTGTAATCTTATTTAGCAACAAACCTATTTCTGATGTGTTCATTCCAGTTGAATGAACACTTGTTACTGTATATTGCATTTTTTTCTTTTTCTTTTGCAAGCTTCAGTCTGTAACACTGTTGTTCTTTTGTCAGCCGAGGTCTTCAGTTACCTGCTGTCCTGACGGAGTGACACGGGACAGGAGAGCGGAGCGTGCTGAGGAAAGTGATCCACCGCCACACTCTAACTACATGAATAAGAGAAGAGGGGAAAGCAGTGAAAGTAGTGTAAAGTTATACCTGCGGGGACATATCAGGGAAATGTATACGACACAGCAACTCACTGATACCTTTGAAATGTTCAATCACTTGTACAGAAATCTGTGTGGTTCAGTTTGATTGATGTGATGTGATTTTAAAAAAAGGACCTCAACCTTAAGTAACTGAAATATACAACTGGATTAGATAATAAATGAAACGTGTAGAGTGGAGAAAACCACCCAAACAGGGAGAATGAAATGTTCCGCCTCCTTTCCAGGATACATAAAATCTTCTGTATCCATGAACTTGTGCCTCCCTGTGCTCCTCTGCCCTCTCCTGCTGCGAACCAGATATTTGATGGTATTACATTATTCGTTTAAATATTATTAAGAGACGGCACGAAGAGGTTAGATCTACATAGAGCTCTGCAGGGAAGTCACGTTTTACTGGCTGTCGTGTGTGCGTGTGTGTGTGCGTGTGCGTGCGCATGTGTGTGTGCGTGCGTGTGTGTGTGTGTGCACGCACAAGAGAAACTGAGAGAGGAAGGGAGAGGTCGAGGGGAATGTTCATGCTGTAGATGTGCGTATGTGTGTCTTTTGAAAAAAAATTTACAGCCTTTTGCTTTGACAATTAATTTTCATAGTGACGGTTTGATTGTATTTGATTGATTGTTTTGAATAAAATACGTAAGGCGGTGTGTTCAAGTGCTGGCGAGAAGCTGTGACATTATTGCTTTTTTATGCTTTGCTGCTGAAAAGGTGTGTTTTTAAAAGCAAGAAGTTCTTTAAATCACATTATCTTTTTTTATAATGTTCACGTTTGCTTACTGCTTAATGCAGATTTTATGTCAGTGTAGCTTGTAAATGCAACACTGCTTGGCAAATACTAAGAAATCTAAGGCTGCTTTTCCTTTTCATTTAATTTCATAAACATTTATTTAAAAAATAAAGAAATTGTAAAAAAAAAAAAACTTCCCTCACTTCTCTGAATTATATTTAGTTTACTGTCATATAAGATAAAAAGCAAAACATCTTCAATGAAATCTGGCTGATTATTTGTTTATATTTTTCATAAATTATGATATGGTTGTGTTTTCAGTTGATTATTTATAAAAGAAGCTTTAAATTATAAATTTTTTAATGATTAAAGAAACGGGAGCGACAGCCGTTTGCTTACGAAACAAGAAAAAGAACAGTGAACTACACTTTACCGTACATCAACACCCTGATTCTCAGAGGAGGGATGTAGGTCACCTGTAACCAGACCACACGTGTGTGTGTGTGTGTGTGTGTGTGTGTGTGTGTGTGTGTGTGTGTGTGTGTGTGTGTGTGTGTGTGTGT